>VYZQ01059689.1:39816-71086 GCA_013400655.1 Mystacornis crossleyi
GCCTCAACGCTCACACACCCCTGCCCTAAATTTGTCAGGCATCTCTCATAAACGCTGCAAATTACGCTAACATATAAATTACTGGAGAACTTATTTACTCCCTGCAGCTCTTCATAATCAATCATTTAGAATTAGTCATGGGAAACCTGAATTTTTCATCATACGCTCTTATCTTTATGAACAGTATAAAGCAATTTTTCCCTTAGACATGCAACCGAAATTCACGGTGGTGATCCCTTGTTTTCCAGCACCTAAACCAAACATGTTTGTCAAAATACCTGATAGGAACAGAGGTCCTGTTTGAGTTCCCACCCTGTAAAACCTTGGGATACAAATACTTTATTACCTAAACCTAGACATTAGAAAGTACATTGAGAAATAAGCCAACTAATAAAATAAAGGACTGGAAATTTTCATAAATTGCACAGTAACTGGATATCCTACTTAATACTTATGTGGGGGCATATGATACATTCAAAACATGATTTCAAGCTGTGAGAAATAAAAAAATAAATGGGTGGTGAAAGCTGTCAATGTTTGCTGAAGAGCCCAGTGACTGCACTGGTGTGCTAGCAGTGGGCATTGACTGACAACTGTTTTGTCTTTAAGTTACATTTTGACTGCGTGTAAGTGTGCAAGGAATATGAAATAGAAGTTGTACCGCTGGCAATAGAAGAGGAAGGATCTGAAGATAAAAAGTACTGGTACAGTAGTTTGTCAACACTGAATTATTTTTCTCCTTCTTACTCTCTACTCTTATATAATTCTTACATCATAATCATCGTCCTTCCTTATCCTCACTCTCTCTGTGCCAAAATTCCATGTTTACATAATGAGAAATATTAATTAATACTAAAAGACTAACTAAAAGCTGGATATGGACTCTTTGGCATTAATTCACATTGTTGAAGATTCCAACTTCTAAGAATCCAAATTAAAAAATGACATCTTAAGACATCTATCAATAGAAACAGAGTATCACCTTTACATGTTGTTTATACTGCCAAGATCCTGCAAGTTAAGCCTAAAGTTCTGTGTTCATTGGTAATATAAAGCCTTTTTTAACAGCAGAAGACATTGGCTGTACCCCTTTTGAAGAGCACCCTCAAAAATCTCAAATACATAGCCTCAGATTCTTACCATCAACTACCTCCAAGATCTGAAAGCTGGATCAGCACATTAGCTACAGACCAGAGAGAACGAAAACATACAAGTATTTCTTACTGAACTTAGGTAATTTAACTAACCACCATACCCTTCTTACCCCATACACCTCCCTTAGACTGCTTTAGCATGTGCTTTCCTGGGCCGCTCCTCAGAAATTCAGTGTAATGCCACATACATGACTACAGGTACCCACTGCACTTCAGTCCTCCCAAGTTCTCTGCTCGCTTTTAGGCACAGTTCACTGCACTGATGCTGACTTACAAAACCCTGAAAGGTCTGCTTGATGTTTGCAAGATACACTTATGCTGAATGACTCACACCAATTGAAGATTTTGACCTAGAGCTCTTTTTCTGCCTTACTAATACAATGAAAGGCCCTGTCTCGCTTAGAGCCAGACACTTCAAAATCATCATATTGTACTGTCCCAACTACCTGAAAAATAAGAAAGAAAAAAAAAATCCACCACAGTGCAGACAGGAGAAAAACAAAATTTGGAAAAAATGACAGCAGGAATATAAGCATCAGAATCTTTGCTGGGGGATTCACATGGAGCCCTAAACACAAAGCCCATGAACTAGATCACCAAGTATACACAGAGAGCTCGGGCGCCCCAAAGGCTTCTGGGTGTGCATTTCGTGAGAACTCTAGAATCTTTTAAGGACAGGATGCTAAGAAGCTAAAAACCTTGAGGACAAGGACTCACCACAGTTTGGCTTAGGGAATGTGCAGTGCAGAAAAGGGCCAGTGTTAGCACGGGTCTGCCACGTGAGTATTGGTGTTATATAGCTCAAGTGCAGCTTCTAACAGTAGCACCATCACATGTTTGTCAGAAACAATAATCTCTTTTTTTTTGTTTCCTTTCACACCACCTTCAGGAAAAGCCCTGAGAATTATCAATTTCAGACCTCACATTTATAACCATTCCTGATTAATACTGTCATATGGCACAGTCAAACCTGTGACTCTGCTTCAAGCTGTTCAGCACTTCAGCTCATGTCCCAGCTTCAGGAACACTTTGATTTGCCTTGGAGAAGTGAATAGAAGGAGACCCTTACTGCTACTAAATACTCAAAAAGCATGAGAAAAGGATCAAGAGAAAAAGTAACTTTGCAAAATCACTTAAATTTCACTCAAACAGTTAAGGAAGCTTTAGTAAATTATTCTGCATAGAATAATATTGCACACAGAAATGTGAAGGGCCTGATTTTGGTTCTTGTCCATCTTATCTCCCTCTTTTCTTTTGGAAACCTCATTCTGTCTGGATTTTTAACATCTTGAAAACTTAATTCAGCAGGATACAGGAGAAAAACCTCAAAACCCAAAAGCATCAATTTAAAAAAATGGCAATAAATAACTGGGTGATCATGTAAAGGTCATTAAGATAATTTCCTTTCCTGCCTTACATGTCCATCTACATCTGTATGGAGAATTAGAATGACAGTAAATGATGCTGAAGTGAATACATGCAGGCTCACTGGATGTGGGGATTTTTGTCAAACCATATATTTAAATATTCTGTAGATCTGTTATCGTTACTGTGCATGAATATCCATTGGTAAAATACACCTCAACCAGAAAAAAAAAATAATTCATGTCTTCTATGTAAGCAGCTGTCAAGCAGGCCTCATGCCTTCTATCAGCATTCACCACGTATAGACACAACACAAATATACAAACTTCACATGATTTATGAAGGAACTTCCCGTCACCCTCACAGACATAGATCTTGGCATTCACTGACAAAGATAAACGAACTGCACTCACATGTCTTCGACCGTGATATCCTTCAGGATCTGGCAGTAATCCACATTCCACACTGCCTGGTCGTCCCAAACTTTAGATGCCAGTAGAATTGCCCCCAGTACTATTCGCTTCCAGTTTGCTGGACAAATATCTATCTCTGCATAAGTTAAAAGTCTTTCAAGATATACCTGAGGAAACACATCAAAAGCAAGACTTGATCTATTTTGCTGTTAAGTAGAATTGAAAAAGAAAACTATTCCCATTCCAGTAATTCTAAAACAGTAATCTACTTTCAAGATTTTTTTATTATAGAAGTTGTAGTTTTGAATACACATGTTAATGCCAGGCTCAAAATTGGATGTGATAAATTCACTTTAGTTGGTCTTTGCCTTCTGATCCTATTACCCATTTCAAGAGGCCAGACACCAAACTCCTAAATATACCATTTCTTCTTTATCTGTGATTTCCCCCTGCCTGCCATCCTAATGCTGAAGAAAACCTTAACATTATCTTATAATACTGTAAAACAAAATATCAGTAATGGTTCAAAAATTTGTTTTCCTTCTTAAGGAAGGCAAACTGTTATCTAACCACAAAATTCCAAATTATGTGTTAGGCCCGTTACTAAAGATAGAAGTTTGACTTTTTTACTCAGAAGATCATTCTGAAAAGACTTTGATGTACAAAATCTGGTATTGTGAGACATCAGAAACACAAAGCTCAGTAAGAAGGTGGCACATGGATCTCCCCAGTGTCTGCACTACCTGGGGGTTCTGTGTAAAAGGTTGTCTTTTGCTTTCCAGGCAGCCTGTGTAAGCAAGCCCCTCACACTCTATATTGCACAAAGCAACTTGTCAGCTTTGCAAGCAAAACTGCTCCTCGGATTATGAAGATACAGCACTCCCTGGAGTCACCCCTGGGAAGCAAAAAACTCCTTTAAAGCAATACACTAATGCATGGAGCTTCATAAGCAGAGAGCATATGGAAGCTGTAATATTATGCCACTCAAATTAGCAGATGAACTTAATTTGCTTCACATCAGTGCAGAATTTGACTCTCTACTGTTAATGCAAACCTTTTCAATTTCAACTTTTCACATCCAGTTTTAGTAGATTTTGAATGAATACTCCACAATTATAGATATATAAAGCATACAAAAATCAGAAAATTTATTCTTTCTTATGTGCAGCTCTAGCTTATAAAGAGAGAGAAAAGAAAGAAAGAGAAAAGAAAAACAACTAAGGACTTTATGGGGGCTGAAATTCAAAGGCACTTAGAGAAAAAAACATAAACAGGTAAGAATTATATTGCAAGGAAGGACATAGAATTATAGAATAGTTTGGCTTGGAAGGACCTTCAAAAGCCGTCTAGTTTCAACCCTCCTGTCATGGGCAGGAACACCTTCCACTAGACCAGATTGCTCAGAGCCCCATCCAACCTGGCCTTGAACACTTCCAGGGATGGGGCATCCACAGCTTCTCCGGGCAACCTGCTCCAGTGCCTCACCACCTTCACAGTAAAGAATTCCTTCCTGACATGTAATCTAACCTCCTTCAGGTTAAAACCATTTCTAGCNAAAAACAACTAAGGACTTTATGGGGGCTGAAATTCAAAGGCACTTAGAGAAAAAAACATAAACAGGTAAGAATTATATTGCAAGGAAGGACATAGAATTATAGAATAGTTTGNTCCACGCCCTTCTTATGTTGGAGACCCCAAAACTGTACGCAGCACTCAGGGGGGGCCTCAGGTGAGCAGAGGGACAGAATCCCACCCCTCACCTGCTGCCCCACGGTGCTTTGGATGCAGCCTGGGACACATTTGGCTTTCTGGGCTGCAAGAGCACACTGCCAGGCCACGTCCAGCTCCCCTCCCAAACCAATACCCCCATTCTTCTCAGCAGGGCTGCAAACTCAAGCCATCCTCTGTCCAGCCTGTATTTTGTGCTTGGGATTGCCCTGAGCCACGTGCAGGACCTTTCAGTTGGCCTTGCTGAACTTCATGAGTATTGCACAGGCCAGTCTCTCAAGCCTGTCAAGGTCCATCTGCATGGTAGACGAAATTACACCTCAGGAAAAAGGCAGCATAAACTTGCCACTATTTTCCCACTAGCACATACTTGAGAAATCAAAATTAAAAATTAAATAGGAGCTTGATAAGACACTATTCCTGCACCATCTTCATTACCATATTGATGCATCTTCCAATAGCATGTTGAGGGTTGTGAAAAATCACTCTTGCTTCCTTGGTGATAACTTGGGCTTGACTCCAGATACACTGTTTGCTGGAACAAGGCTCTTTATCATCCTTCTATAAAATTGAGGATGATAAACTGCTCTCCATGAGAAAGGCACTTAGTGTAGCTTTCAACTCCTTTCTTGAACATGCCTTAAATGAGCATTTTATTTTGTTCACTTGCTGTGGCCTCCTTATCTCAGTGTTGGGTTTTACATATATGTGCTCAAGTAAGAGAAGACAGGGAAAGAACAAGACTTCTTGCAGCCTACACTAATGAAAGTTTAATAAGGTCCTCCGTCAGTGTGAGAACTCACTGTAATCTAGGATTTGTGACATCATCAGTGTATCTTTGGGAGACATTAGTGTAGGTCTTCAACTTTTAATCAAGCTCACTCAGCTACACACACAGCCTTTGTTCTAGCTCTCCCTATCTTTCTCTCCCAGAGAAAACCCACTGATTACATACAGGGAAATTAAGGCAGAGGAAAGGCTGGTACATACTTGAGCTCTCACCCTGCTGATGTACAGCAACCTCAAACCAGCAGTGCACACAGAGGGCAGGTAGAGTCTGCCATGTACTCACTACTGCAGGGACTGCTTCTGGCTGATGCAAAGACGTGCTGAATCAGGAGAGACTTTTGGAGAAGGGCCAGGTGGCTCTCAGACCGTTTGAAGAAGAAGACTGATGGGGTGGTTAATCACTGTGCTACTCATCCCAAACAAACTCATGGCTGGTGGGAGAACACCACCTGCTTCTGCTGGCAAAAGCCAGTGAGTCTTCCCACACACACACACAGGCAGGCATGCTCCACCTCATTTAAAAAAAATCACTGAACATGTTGGCCCTGTAATGGTAAATGTGAGATATGGAAATACCATTTGTATTCAATTATGTCTACACAATGAACAGTGTCTTAAACACAAAGGTCATTTTCTTAAATATGGGTATTGTATCAAACAGACTGGGATTTTGACTGTACTATGTGGTTCAGTGTATTTGTCTCTTGTAATGAATTCCACTGGCCTAATTTTCAAAAGCAAAACACTTTCTACATCTTCTTTAGAACTAGCTGCTATGAAGTCATATAATAAACCTGAATTTTAAAAGGTCACAGTAAAAAAGAATATTACAACTTGCATCCCAGAATTCTGGAATAAATTGGCTTTTATGTCAAAAGACAAAAATGCAGAAGAAACAATGTGAGAAACGCTACTTTTTTTTTTTTTAACATAAGTCTAAGAATCATCTCTCTTCTTGATTATTTTGGCAGGTATTCTTTTACAGAACTAGAATTAAAGAGCTTTTAGTTTCTAGAGGTTAAAATATTATTTGCCTGCACCAACTTCTAACAGCTGTATCCATGCTCAAGAATGGAACTAAAGCTTAAAACAAATTGAAGCTGTTACACCACTGTTACTTTTTTTGCGATTTTCTTCATCCTTTGCACTGCCTGAAAGTAAGCTTTTGTGAAAAAACTTTACAGTACTTCTTTATTAAACATTCAAAAGCTGAATTCCCAAAAGACTCAGATTTATGCTACCTTAATTTAACAACTAGTTCTGCTCAACCACTTTCATAGCACCCAAGAGCCATCTTCATCACATTTATCATTGCCCACTTAGTTCTATGACTGTATGTACAGATTTTTTTTACAGAATGATAACAAGACTGCTTATGCAGATTAAAGTTACTGATGTGACATTAGCAAAAACTTTCAGTGGTTTCAGTCAAACAACACATCCTTCTGAATTCTTTCCATCTTGCAAAGAACAAACTCAGTGTTACTAACAACAACACTACAATATTCAAAACTCATTTGTACCATAATTCAGATCCTAGCTGAACTGAAAATACAATTCTGATTGGGAAAATGCCAATGGCCATTGGTCTGTCAATACATTTTTATTTACAAACTCAATACCTCAGGGTCTGGTACCTCCATTATTAGTCTACGCTCTGCATTTGGGAATGAACCACATGATTTTACATGACTCTCAGACAGTCTAACAAGCTTTGATGGACAACAGTTGCACCTCATTGAAGACATTTTAGTAACTAAGCTCACGTCAGAAAACACACTGCACGGAGTTAAGATTTCAGAGGAGCAATACTGCATTATTATTTTCCATCTCTTCCCACAGACTTAACACCAAGATTTCACAATGACTGACCTTTATACTTGGACTATCAGCAAATTATTATTTAATCATAAGTGAAACCAATTTGGTGATTTGCCTCTGTTAAAAATTCATTTATCTGAATGAAAGAGAATTTATTTCTAGTAATTAAATAAATCTACCACTCCATGGGTATAGATAATCCCAAATTGGCTGGAAGTTCAATGAACTCTGGAGAGGTTTATTAACTTAGATGTAGCACCACAGGAATGTACTTCAGTGGCTTCCAAAGCCATTTCAGGTCCAGCAGAAGTACAGAACTGATTTGTTTCAGCACATATCTTCAGCTCTTAAATCTGCCAGACCTGAAACAACTCCATGCTGACCTAGTCTGGATGCCTCTGATCTTGACTCCCAGGACCTGGACTTGCAGTGGCATGGTGGAGAATGGCATTAGGCCATCCATTATAACCACTGGTCCCGGGGGCCTTTTTTTTACCCAAACACGGATCTGAAAGGTGGCACAAACTATCAGCATCAGCAACAGCATCCCAGGTCCAGCAGTGCTGCTCCAGCAGGGCCACTGCTGAGCTTGAACTAACCCCCAGGGTGGTTATTTGCAGATGGGTGTACCCATCCTGGACTTCCCAAGTGTTTAATAGTAACTAACCATACTACCCAGTGTTATCCTAGTTATCTAAGATGTCAGGCTCCCCATGATCCTGGATAGTAGGGTACTGGTTACACAACATCCCAATCAACAGAACATAAATCGTTTAAAGAAACTGAAAACTAAATATAGCACTGAAGAGTTCAGTTTTAATTAGTGTGAAACAGCATCTCATGTTTCCCATCTCAGAGAATATTATAGCAGACTTTGGACATTATATAATATATTCAAGTAGAAAGAAAAATTACAATACTGAAGAAGGTTTCCTTCTCTTCCCCACCAAACCCCCCCCCCCCCCCCGCGCGACAAGTTAACACACATGAGACATNAATATGAAAGTCTCAAATAATTTCATTTCAATATTTCACAATCACAAAAACAACTCTTTTTAAAAAAAAAAAAACTATGGGGCTCTTATAGAAGTTTTGCTTCTTTTTATTACTTCATCTTTAAGCTGTTCAACATTAACTTATACCTCAACATTAACTGATACCTCTTATCACACTGGAGTTGTAGCCTAAGCACTAAAAATACAATCGTTTCTTTTTTAGGCTTCCCTAAAACAATGGAGAAGGTTTTCTGTGGAGGTTATGAAATTTCCATCCTCAGAGAAACTCAGAGCTCAACTGGTCAGGCCCTGATCTGCCTTCTTGTGCTTTGAGAAAAGGCCAAACCAGACATGACCCCTAGAAGTCCCTTCCAACCAAAATGATTATGCAATTGTATTTGTATGCAGTACTAGAATTTCCTGTGGTGCCACAAGAAGAGGTCAGGAGTTGCGTGTTCCCCCCAAGGAAGCTGACTGGGAGTCTGAGCACATTCAAGTGAAGGGCAATCACTGAGGAATGTCACTGACATTACTAGAATAATTCTGAATTTTGAGGCAGCAGCAAGAGCAAAGCATTATCTTGTCCGATGTGGTTTTTACAAGGCTTTATGTCAAATTCTATCTCTATTTTACCAATAAAACTCTAGTGGCTTAAATTATTTCTCACTTGATTTATGTTGACAGAAAGGAGACAATGGCTTCGCTATCTTAATTACTATAATTGAGAATCTACAAATTAACTTGTATTTGCAAACACCTCATTCCTTCCCTCACCAGGTAACCCCTACTGTAAGTTGCAGCAGCACAGAGTAACTAACAAAGATATTTCCATCCCAACATATTATGGAGAAATAGAGAGTCATCTCTCTTTAATGAGAAAACTTCAGTGTGTCCCAATGCCTTGAAATTAGAATGATATCTTTATGGAAGAGATTATAATTGGCAGTGGGTCTCACACAGCCAAATCACGGCTCTAATCCAATCACTAAACTGCCATATGCTCTGTTCTAAGCAATCAGCCAGTTCCCTACCACGACTCTCCAGAAATAACCGTGGTTTGCAAGTGCCCAGCTGGGCATTTAAAATGTTCTACAAAGCTCTGGTGCCACCCATTTGGTGGAAAAGGACATCATATCATTGTGGTCCTTGCAAATTCATCCCATTTTTATTTCTGAGACCAAATGGTGAAAAGAAGTAACAAAAGCAGTCACAGAACTATGAAAAAAGGTCAGCAACTGCAAAGTACCATTACAGATATTTATAGGAAGCACTAAAGGAATTGAGAGAAAAGTCGCAGATCCCCAGATTTACCCCCTAATTTACTCATTTTAAGACAAATACCTATAATCCATGTAAAATGCACTCAAACTGTTAGGCAACATTGACTTTCCAATCTAAAACTGGGATCAGTACTCGTTCTTTGCCCACACAGGAGCCCAAGAGGCATCAGCAAACAGACACCCACTCTTCGAATGTCCTCTTCTCTTGCATTTAGAAAGAATTCCCTCTCAATCCCCACCTTAAATGTTCTCTTTTAATTAAATGCATATCCCAGCAACTCTAAGATAAGAATAGACTAAAGAAATGTGTAAGTATTAACTGATAATCATTCATGTGTTGTACATTAGACTGTAGTGAAAATATAAGAATAGCCCTAAAACCAGACACCAAAATCTGATCCCCTGTCCCACCAGAGCCCAGATCCCAGGTTCCTTCTGGCCTCCTCCAGAGCGTACCCTGAGCCATGTCCAGCTGCCAAGGGGCTCAGGATGCACAGCGCAGGTCGAGGAACCTTCCTCTACACCCTGGAGACCTTCTTCTGATGTGGCCAAGTGCTGGGCTTTGGCCACCTCCCCAGGAATGCTCGAGGACCAGGACAAAGGTGGACACCATCAATGCTGGATACACGCAACTCTCCTCACGGGTTCCTTACACAGGACAGAGCCCGGCTTCAATGCCTGGCCTTGCTCACACCCAGCCACGTTCCAGCTGCCTCACAGTCACACCAGGCAGCAAGCACTGCTTTGGATTGTACTCCAAGGTCTTCAGGGAAACCTGCATCTTCCACCAGCTGCATAAGGGTTGGTAGTGACACTGGGCTAGCTGAAAAGGACCTCCGAAGATCAAGTGTCTCTATGGACTCTGGACACCTTTTGTGTTTTCCTTTCCTTTTAAACAAATATCAGCTTTTTTTAATACCTCAACTGAAATACACTTTTTAAATAAAGTATTTTACCAGCATTCCAAGGTATCCTAGTGAAAGGAAATCAATAAAAAACTTTCTCTGTTCCTCCAAACATACAGAAAACAAAATTCTCCTCAAATACAATAATTTTCACAACACAGCTTAGCAGCCTCTTTACCTGGTTGCTGAAAATGTGACCGAAGAATAATGAACTCAGGAACATCTGGCTAGATTAATTAAATCTCTATTTTTCATAAGGAGAATTTATTCTTACATACTTCAAATTTCAAATTCCCCAATATCCAATCCCCTCAGTCCCAGTACAAACTTTGTAAGGTATTTCAGAAGCATGATCCTCTGAACTTCTCAGAATAATTCAGCTCATGTACCCTATGTATTTCCATATCACTGTATCTGATCTGCCTACAGCATACAGACCCAGCATACTTGCAAATGCAAAATGTGTCCCCTCTGGAACTACTATGGATGCAGAAGTATATTAAAAGAGCCTTAAATTTGGCCTGTTTGCAAAAAACTCAGAAAGTCATGCCAAGGCAAAGCAGAAAACTTGGACCATTCTGCTCTTCAGGTCTAGTTCGTAAGATTGCTTTCACAGAACGAAAGAACAAAGCTTAAATATTTAATTCTCCTGACATGCAAACACTGTATTGTTTTCCTGTTCGTATAGGTAACACTCCTGTTCACATTCTTATTTGCCATCCAATTAGTAGATTAACACAAGTACAATTTCCCACCTCTGCACTGGAGGTGCGCTGGAGGAGATGCTGAAGAGGAGACAGGCATTTCTCAGTTTTGGTAAAGGTGGGAGTACTCTGGGGCAAGAGAGACTTTTCTCAGTAAGTCAGGTCACAGAATACAGTTATGCTGTTCACTGGGATTAGAACCACTATTTGCAAGCTTTAAATTGGCAAAATAATTCTTCAAACTCATTTTACTCTTATGGTATTATTTTATAAATAAATAATGTGAATTAGTATTTAATTGTTTCAACCTGAGATTTTAATTTTCCACCTAGCAGTATGGGAAATCTCTTGGCAGCTCTGGAGGCTGTATGAAAATTAAATTTTTTGTTTAATTATAAACTGGTTTGCTGTAATAGCGCAGGCTTTAATTGAAATATTTTAATTAAGTGCTGGAAGCCACACAATACCGGCTTTTTGCTGCAGAATAGCTTATCTCAGAGTCTGGAGTTTCACATTTACTCAGCTCCTGTGCTGAACACAGACTGCTGTAGAACTAATTCTTACTGCTGCTTTTACCTGGTTAATGCATACACCAAAACAGTGGGTACATTCAACCACACACTCTGGACCATGTTAATGTGGACAGTAAAAAGGAGTGCTTGGAGCTGCTTAAAAATAATTAGAGTGAGTGAAAGAAAGATAAGGCTGTAGCATCTTGTTCAAAACGTCTCTGATCCCCACACTTCCTGCCTTCTGGCAACCCTCCCAGGAGGAACAAGTGGCAGACAGGGCTATCAGATTGCTCTCTGACGGACAGCCAGACTATGGCAAAACATAAGCTCCAGCAGGGAATGCTGATCTCTTCTTCTCCAGACAGGATATCAAAACTGAAAGCACTTGCAAGGTTCATAAACAGCAGTATCAACATTATTAAGATTTCAGGAGTGTGGGAAGTGGAAAAGGTCGATTGTTTTTTCACAGATTAGTTTCCACATATGAGTATTTCAGAAACAACACAATCTGTGTCTGGGGCCCCTCCTGATGACATAAACAAATAAAGAAATGGGATCTAGAAGTACAGAGGTAACGGAGAACAGCAGCTGCAGGATTTCTTACTTGCAAAACACTATGTGAAAACTCTGAAGGTTTCTGAAAAGAGGGGTCAGGCAGGTGTTATCCTGACAACGCAGGCAAGAATAGCAGAGTGGTAAACACTGATCACCTCTTCCTTTGAGAACTAGGCTATAATACATTTTCCTGCTACCATTGTACTGGGTAATAAGAAAAAAAGTCACTTAAGTTTTCAAGTACTAACTGCTTCTGCAATATAACAAATTAACTAAAACCATTTATACTTTAGTGGCCATCACACCAAAAGGGCTACTTGCATGGAAACCACACAAGAACCAGAAGAGGCAAGGAAGTAGTTATATAACACTTGTGGAAAAGAACTTTCCATATATTGCAGTAACAGAAAGGCAATGCCATTAAAAAAAGAAAAAAAAACAAAAAAAGCTCCCTTCCTTTCTATTAAACAGTGTCCTCACTGATCAAATAACCTAAGATTGAATAACAGATAAATACAACAAGGTATTTGACAGTGGATTAATTAAATTATAGAAGAACATACTGATTCACACAACGTTATCTTGTCTCCAGCAGAAAACACTTAGGAAGAAAAGGAAGAAGGACAAGCACTTAGTACAATTATGTAAAAGAGACAGGCAAAATGTCATTTCAGAAAAAAAATAATGGCTGTATCAAGCAACTAGGTAGAGTAATACTACAAAATGTAAGGGCGCAGCACTGTAAGGTGTTCCTTGCTCTATTTCTCTCATATTCCTGTTCTTTACTGGCTAGTACAACTCATTCTGACTGTCTGAAGGAGGAAAAACCTGCCAACTAATCTTAGAAGCCAAGGGAAATAGATTAACAGAGGAAATGAGTAGGCCTGGGCTTCAAAATCCACCTTCTCCAATTTCCCCTTCTTCCATCTAAAGTGCATAACTAAGCTTTTATGAAACCACATGTTGTAGTGGTAAAAAACCATTTTGTTATTTAAAAATCTCTGAGTGAAGAGCATGGCCAAAATTGTGACTGAAAGCTGAAGAGACTTGTCAGAATTGGCAGGATATAAATTTCAAGAAAATTAAGAAATTCCCAGCTGGTGGAGATCACTTTATCTCTTTTAATCCACACTGCTATGCTGATCCACACCAGCTGAAAATTTGAACCTTCTTTTGTGTTGTTCTATTTTTAAGTAGCTAAACTTCAGACTTGAGTACAATTGTTCACTCCCATGACAAGTATAGTGGAAGTAGAAGAGAGCCAGCATGTCCCAGTCACTCACTGAATCCTTCATGTGCCTGTCAATTCTTATTTGTGCTATCAAATTACCTACAGCTGTTCCCAAGTCTCTGCTGGGAGCTACAGTGATACACAGCAAATGCCCCGAAAACTGAAGTCTTTCTGCTTGTAACATTCCCTCATGTTCAGACCACCTATGCCACCTACATTTACTCTGAGTCACCGTGGCAGCCTGTAACACTCTCACTCCTGAGGGCAGGGCCCCAGGTTTTGTGCCACAGTTACCCAATCTCTTCTTCCATCACTTACTCTACCCATGAAAATGAACTGTGGCATCTCTTCCCATCAAGAAATTTCCTTGGTCTCCATAACAAGAAAAAATTTCCTGGCAGCACCTAGATCTAATAAATCATACAAACCCAACCTCTGAGAACAAAACTGGGTCTGTCAGGTGGCTGATGTCATCCCTCAGACACTCACCAGGGTGACAATGGCACATTCAGCAGTCAGTTGAGCAGCACTGAACAACGTCCGGACAAAGCGGTAAATCTGTTTCTGCTCCGGGTCATGTTTGTCATAGTCTGGTGGCACTTCGGATTTCTAAGGAAGAAATACTTCCAAATAGGTGACTGAAACAAAATGAAGCAGACAGAAAAAAAAGACAGTTCACATGAAAGGGAAGGAGAGGCAGATGAACTTACCGAAAGGGGATGAAGGTTTTCATCAAAAATATCTAAGAGCATTCTTCCGTCTGTGTCCCTAAAAAGTATTAAAACCAAAGTACTGTCATTATCTGAACACACAGCACGCAACTCTCATAGACACAAGTGCACCACTAAAACTCCAACACTCCCCACGCAGTGGGGTGCTTAGAAACACTGATGAAATGTGCTTTTCAAATAGAAGTTGGACCTATTCTGCCATAAGGCTCTCATGTAATATGAAATTCATATTACAAAGCATGCTAAAACACTCAGCTTTCAGAGTCCAACCTACCATACTGTTTGCTCGTTACTGTGAGGCTTAAGAAGTACTACTATAAACTTGTGAGAAAATCAGCCCAGCTTACTCTCCTTTTTTTAACTTAATCACGTCCACCCCTGCAATCTCTTAACTCCTCTTCCTCCTTTATTACCAACACTGTAAATGCTTACTAATATGCAATGCTATTTTTACAGTAATCTTTTAGTTAATACATACATACTTCACTTCTAATTTGTTTGGAAAACCCTATCATACTAATGATTTCTGAAAGCCAAAAGAAGCACATACAAAAAAATTGCAGAAAAAATAAGTTCCTATTCATGGGTTGGAGATGTTTCTCTGAAATCCCTGTAGCTCAATATCAGCATGCGCGTTGATGCAACTTCACAAGCCTAACATCCAGGATGCAATATTAGATTTTTGCTGTATGCAACTTTGGCAAGGCCACTAACAAACACAAAAGCAAGGCATATAACTATACCAGTTAGAACTGGCACTTTCGGGACAAATGCATCCATGTGACCTACTTATTACAATCCCATTTGTATTTTTAGCATCCCTGGTACTCTGATCATACAATTCTTAAGAAACAAACCACTGAATATATTTTCTGTCTTTACTCAGCAGCACGTGTCTCTCAGAGCATGCAAACCACAAGTTTTACAGTGGATTCATGTCTGCAAAATGCATTTATTAGCAGCTAACATTTAAACCTCAACATCTGAAGGTGCCATTTTTTCTACTAAAATGGAGGCTAACACTGGAAATAAAGACATTTTTAAATACAAAAAAAGAGGAGTACCGAAATTAAAACAAACACCAAAAAAAAAAANAAAAAAAAAAAAAAAAACCTGGACTGGGCTAATTACTAGAAAAATCCCATCAGCAAGGATTTTAATGCAGACTCTTTTACACCTACCTAAAAAAGCCAATATCTTAATGGAGAAGTAGTCTCCCTGACATGACTGGTGTGCTGCAGTAAACTATGGCACTTCACAATGCAAATGGAAATAACTTCCTATTTTATTTCTTGAGGCAGTAGCTGCTATATGCTATGAAGTCACATCTGACTGCCCTCAAAAATCTATTTAACTAAAACACTAGAGAGGTTTTTGTCTTCACTGCAATTTACACTGTACTCTTTCAAAAATGGACCGCCTACTGATTACCCAAGCATTCTTTATGGTTAGTTTTCTGGGGTTTATTTTATTTTATTTCTTTAGCAAATTCACCAATTCTTATGCATTCCTTCAAAAACAAGATCACTTGTTGAACAGCTAAGACAACAAAACATGCAGAAAACTGATCAGCATAACCATGATAGGAGATACTGGGAAAGGGAGGAATAATAACTAGAATGTTACAATCAAATGAAATGCGAGAAACATGTGAAGAAATACTATATTTCATGTATAGCCTCTCCAAAAAATTAGATTGGTGAGAGTCTGAAATACTAAGAAGTAATTTTGTTTTAAGTCTCCTTTGCAGGAGAATAGGACCAACTAAATACTGTCTAAAAAGAATTCTTCTCTGGAAAAGCAGATTGACTCATTTTCTGTCAAAATGAACCCTGAGTCTAAGAGTCACAGCGGTTTCATAGTCCCCATCCCCCATAATGAACCAAAATCTCCCACATACGTCAACTTCCTTTTCACATATAATAGCAGGAAACAGAACATATGTTTTGCTCTTGCTGTTTCAGCAGCAAGCACAACTGAGTGTGCTGTTATCTCATTGTCCCTCCATTCTCAAATCAGGAACAACCCAAGACCAAACAGTTGTTTCACATCCCTCACTGACACACATGAGCCTGGCTCCAGCATCACGGCTGGGACCGTCTGTCTCAAGTGCAGGCACAGCACTTCCCCACCCCAGGCACATTCCAGGGAAAGCAGTAGCAAGCAGTTTCCTGAATAAATCACCTCTCCATCCCAAAAGTGAAAGGACAGATAGCAACTTTCCCAAGAAGGTAACAATCAGAATGCATTTGTTTTCAAGATTCTGACACAGGACTCTTTATTTTATAAAGGTTTGGTCTCTCTGTCTAACAGTTGTAGGCCAAATTTACATCAACCTCTGCAAGCCCATGAATGGGCATAATTTACTGCAGACAGGGAGCAGCTCCATGGCTATCAGCACAATGAAGTCTGGAGTACTGGATGCCTTTGGCTCTGGATTCTTCCTGCTCACTTGTGAGCTCTTACTGAGGTTTCTTACCCTTTGTAGTCTCTAACGTGCCCCATTCTCTCAAGCCTTCTGCTCAGCTGCCATGGTACTTAGCAGAGCACTTAATAATTTATTTCCACAAAACTTTGGAGTCTGATTATCTTTGAGATCTCTGTTATTTAGTCAAGCATAGCAAAAATTGATTAGTTAACCAAACTAATCCAGGGACCATGGAAAAAAGGGGGGGAAAGGAACCACAGATGGATAAACAAGCATGATCACTCATGCCTTACTTCCTGGTAAATGAGATTAAAAGTTGAAGAGAAGATTTCACTCCAACTTTTGCTTTATATATTGCCACGTTTCAGCCCAAGGCTCACTGATGTCTTGGAAAGTCTTTTAAGAGCTTTCAGCAGGAATCAAGCCCTAAGCCTTTCTGCCCTTGTGCACACTGAAAGGTTTCTCTTGAGATGTAAGCCTTGTTTCAAGAAGTGTGATGGGTTCCAGTGACCTGAACCATGGTCCTGAATGACGTACCAGCTGAACTTTAAACTCATGAGTAATTCCTTTTGTTCTAGTCGGACTTCTTATGGTCCAGAAGAAAAAACGTTTAAGTGGCTAGGTAAATCAAGATCTAAGCCAAGTTCTCTGAAAAGGCCAATTGAAAAAGCATGGATACAAAAGTCACTTAAAATATTTATACAATCTCTCCTTAGAAATGTCAGGAAATATTATTTCAGGATACTGTGACATATCATGAGGACAGGGAATTTAAGATACAAAGCACAATTCAACATGAAGAAAGCTCATTTATGTGCCAAGTTACTTTCTAGAGAACCTTTTTTCTGTTCAATTTCAATCAACTTGACTGAGCAGAGATCTAAAACATACTACACCAGAAGCGATAAGCCAGGACCTGCTCTGTTTCTGAGGCATCTTGAATTACATTTGTTCACAATGTCACTCTTCCTGTATAATTCACGGGTTTTATTTCAAAATCCATTAGCTAACTGATCACGGATATGTGCAGTTAACTTCACAAAGGTGCAGCTAAAAATATAAAACTGAAAGACACTATTCAGATTTTTGCATACGTAACTGCAACATATGCAACAATGCAGAAGTGCCCAAATTCTTTATATGCAGAAGTGCATATAAAACCAAACACTGAATCATCAGAGCATTCCAATGCTGAGCTGTATTTCCAGATTTTGATGGCAGTTAATCCTCTAATTTTAATTTTTCTATGTAAAACAATATATATAGAAAATGTGTGTGTTTCTTATCACTAGCATGGCAATTAAGAAAACTAATACCAAAAAAACATTTTGGAAGAAATAAAACATGGATTTTTAGGGTTTGAGCAGTTCACTTGTTTCAATAAAAGATCTTTTCAGTGCAAGATTCCATTATTCACGTACCTGTTTTTGATGTGGTAATATATTGCAAGAGCTACACTGTAAAGAAAAATACAGAGTTAATATCTCAGGACTGTCATATTATATTTTCTGTCACATTACATGGAAATTTAAAATCTAGAACAAAGCATGAAAAACAGTATATGGTCAACAGCCTATTTTCTTTTGTTCCCTCTTACATACTAGGAAAACTGCTGTAAACAGACCATTTTATAATATTTGTTTTGCACATTCCAACTACACGTTTTTTACTAGTAATTAAGTACTTTACAATAAACTTCATATTTCACATATCAAGTTGCACATGCTTTCCATACTTTAATGCCCTACTCCACTACACTCAACAGTTAAACTCCTCCTGACTTCCAAGGCTGAAGACAAAGCACCACAGGCACTGGACATTCTCTTTAGTTTTGTTAATGCTGCCAGGTTAACGTGAAATGTTTTAATCACCATTGGCTTACAATTTTGTATTTAAATCCATTAGCTTGTCTGTCTTTATGTAGCTGCTCAAACAGCAGACTCAAATACCACGCTCGTACAGTTTTATGGCATCAAGTTACTTATTTTAACTCAGGAAAGACGACTCCCTGAATAACTTACTGCATTATGCATTTCCCCTACTCTCAGCCACACACCAAAGCACCCGTTTATACTCTGCACACGGACAAAAAGTGTCCTTATATTCACAGAAAGTTAAGATTTTGATTACATACACAACTAACTGATCTCATTCACATTTGAGATGGAAGAAAATTAAAGCATGGATTCTTAGGATTATCCTACAGTTTCCAACTCACAGCTCATGCTTTACTCACAATACATTTTTATTGAAGGATGAAGCTGAGCCAGCACTCTGCCTTTTTATTGCAGCAGCATAAAACCAGTCTAAGCTAAACAGAAAGGAGGATGGAGGAGGGAATTCACTCGTTCTCTCTGCAGACAATTTGTTTCATCAGTGATTTCACTGTAAGATGCTTATACTGATGCAAAATTCCCCTCTTTTCTTTTCCCTAAAAGACCTTTTAAGACTCAATTGGTTGCTCTCTAATTCTATTCCAGAATTTTTACATGAAAACTGAGAAACTGAATGTTAGGAAAACAGTATGTTAGAGCTAAAACATTAGTTAAATTTTAAATTATTTCAGGTTTGGTTGAGGGTTTTTTTTTGAACAGCCACATAGTAGAAAATATTTTTCTCAGTGAAAATAAATATATTTTACTAAATTTGTATGAGCTTTTACCTCGTTGTATTAGAAGTTTTTAATCACAAATGCTTTTTAAATTTGACTTTTTTCTATAGATATATATTTAAGGAATCAAGAGATACTGTGTGCCATGAACATTTAAAGGCCACAGCCATTACTGAACACAAAAACCCCCACATTTATGAATGAATTTGATTTGACTGAAGACTATTCACAAAATGAATTAGTCTTAAAATTTAATTTTAAATTATGCCCCTAGGAACACACTTGCAGCTGCAGTTCACTTTATGAAAGCAGATGCAAGAATCTATGTATACAGCTCTGTTTGGTGCCCATATGGTTGCCTTTGTAACAACACGTCAAATTAAGTTTAGAAAATATTTACTATTTAGAAATCTGTATCAGAATCTGAAAGTCTCTCAGGGCTGTAATAGTGTAACTCATCCAAGCTTCATTCTACCTTTCATACACTGGTTCAGCTGGCACCAAGTGTGCAGCAATGCTGCTTATGGAGCTTTCCATCACCCTACCCCAGCCACCCCTCCTGCTGCAGATGCTGCAGTGGATACAGTAATATTTTAAACCCATCAGTGCAGAACATGACCCAGAAGAGATAAATGAGATGAGCAAAATGCATCCCTCTTAGATTTACCTAAGTGCAATAGACATTTTCCTGCAGAGAATGCAAGGTGTGGGGAAGGAAATGAAGCTGTACTACAAAAGCAATAATCCTACAATCTCCTCACCCTTCACCCTGTTAAATGTGCAGACAGACAGAAGATGCAGAGACTTCATGTATCAGAGTTCAGATTCTCACCCTCTGTAGTCCCTTTTCAAGCCCTCTGACCCCTTGCAGCTTCCAACCCTTCCCAGGCTGGCAGCCTGGCCTCAGCCCTGCGGGACTCCCACTCGGTCCCAGCACCAGCTCTCCCAGCTCTCCTGCTCCCCGCAACTGCCCCGCCACGCACCCGAGTCTCTCCCAAACACACCCCACCACCAGCTCGTCCTTCTGTGCCCTCCTTCCCAAGGCTGCTGCCAGTCACTGTGACCCCCCTGAAAATGCTTCTTGGCTGCTGCAGCTGAACTCATCTCTTCTTCCCACAAGCAGTGGCAGTTCTGATGCAAAAGGGGACCCAAAACCCACCCAAAGGGCTGCACTTATTCTGCATACAAAGGATTTTAGAGCAGAAGAGTACGAGATTCAAGGAAGAAAAAAAACCTACAACACCTCAGAAATGAAAAACCTTTCTCAAGTGTTAATCAGAACTATTTTTAAGTTACTAGTGACAGAAACCTGAAGAAAAGCAAGACAATATTCCAGGCAGAAATAGCTGATGAGGAATCAGGCATCAGTTTAACTACAAAACCTTTCTCCTCTCCTCTCTTTTCCATTTAACAGAAGAATTAAGGACTGTCTAAGTGACCAAGATTACAAACTCCTTCGGATGTGTTAGTCTGAATAATGTGTCTCTCACGTAAACACCTCTGCAGCAGAGATACTGTCTTAATAAATTTTTGCATTTGAGCACACCAAAGTAACCAGCCTACAGACAACTCAAGAGAGGCTGTCAGCAACCATTAACAAAGAGCATAAAATGCCTGAGCATTTGGTGTTTCTTTATTTTCCCCTTACTGTACAAAATGTAAAGAACAATACCCTACAAATACCCATTTCATTTCTCTCCAAAAGTAAACAGGCACCAGTGAAATTTAAAATGCTCATCTGAGACATCACCCAGTAACTCTGGCGCATGACTGTTTAAATAAATTTATTAGTTCAAAAACTAAAACCTTTGAAGCTTGCTTATTAATCGTTCAGAAATATGTATACATAAATTCACACATAAAATGTAAGTTCTAGCAAAAAATAAATAAATTGTAAAACCCACCATTTGATGGTATACTTGAGGTTTGGTTGACTGACTGTGCTGTCATCCAGGAAAATCGTGGAGCAGGAACTGTATTTCCTTCTCATCTGCCCAGGAGGATGCTATGAAAAACAAGCAAAAGAACAATGGCAATTATGTAATACCAAAGCATTTTGGGGGGGAACGTAAAAATTTTTAAAAGACATTTTTTTTTCTCTCTCAAAGACGCACACAGTAATGTGATCACATTTTGAAGCAGTTCAGAAAGTTCAGAAATAATTAACAGTGCAAAAGTCACAACAATTCCTGCCTGAGACTTGCTAATGCTTTCAAGTCCCAAATCCCTTGTGTCCCTCCTTCCCCAACCCATGCAAAAATTCTTCTGCAGGCTTACTCAAATGCATACATACACTTGGAAAGCAAAGACGAACAAGATCTATATTTCTGTCCTCATTCCAAAAGAGTAAATGGAAGAGTGAAAAAGAAATTGTTAGCAATGAAGATTGGTTCACCAACAGATATAAAACCATGCTTGCAGAAAAAAAAAATTAAAACCTTCAGAAAAGCTCCTAAGAGAATGAAGCAGGGGAAAGAGGTGTTTACAGTAGAACTATTAAATAAATAAGGAGAATTCTGAAAAAATAACTAATCAATAATAGATTGTTATCAGAAAGGAAGAAAACTGATCAAGGACAGAAGAAAAGTATATAAGCAAATTAAAAAAAAAATCTCTTAATAGAAAAGGTTTTCAATATATTTCAATCATTTCTCTGTATTACCATAGAAAAACATTGGAAAACTCAGCCACAAAACTGGCATTTGACAACACTACTTATTTCTGAACATTTTTTGCTGAGAGGGCTTCTCCTTCAGCTGTTTAGAGTAGCCAGCACTCCATCAGTCAAGAGAGAACAGTTTCATCACATCAGCTAATAGCTACCACAGTCCTTAATCCTCTTTGATTTTATCTTTCCTTATTCCATCTACACTAGCAAATAACTTGACCAAGAACCTGTGTCAGGAAAGTTAAGACCAGTCAAATTACACATTTAACTCACAACAGAATAAGTTTAAAATTCGGTTGGCGCATCTACATGGAAATTTTAATTTGTCGTACAATTAATGTTGTTTCCAATGTTTCAGTGGAGAGACCAATGTCAATACCATCAGCAGAATTTACAGGTATTTACCAGCTCAGAGCAACTGAGTATCCAGGATACAATCCTGTGACTCCTACCTCAGTACATCCTCCCTTGCCCAGTTTCCAAAACAGGTATCCTTACCAGTGCCAGCATCCATCAGCTCACTAACGCTCCACTTTCCATAGGCAGCTGACTTCTTAAGAGCACTCATTACACAGACAGACTCCTGGCCAAACCTACACACATCTAAGTCATCTTCCTGTATTTTCCAGCTATGAGTGAAAAAACATACAAAGTCTTCTGTTAACTGAAAAAAACCCCAACATTATCTGAAGCTGTCACAGCTGTAGAAAACTATGTTCAAATTATCTGAAAGCTTACCAACCAATTCTATCAAGGTCCTTCACTTGACCAATAAAACTGTTGGCAGAACTGCTTTTCTTTGAAGTGAAAAGCTTTACTGAGAAAATGAAAGTACCCCTTTTCAAAAATCCTCCAGGAATTTGGAAAGGTACTTTGGAAGCTGACAATCCATCTGCCTTCCAAGCTACTGTATGTTAAGCAAGGCAACGAAGAGAAAAATTAGAAGCAATCTGAATATTAATGTCATAAAATTTGTTGTCTAGCACTGATGCATACAGAGAGAATTACTAGGGGACTGGTGATTCATAGCTCTTATTCTATCACAGTTTAGTTTAAATATCTGCATTAGTCTGTTGAGTACCTTCCATATAGGCATGATAAAGGCAAAGCAACTTAAAAACAGCAAAAATGAGACTAGTGGTTGGGAAAAAAAAGGGAGCTGTACAGACATCTCAGCGTCGTTATTAAAGAAACCAACACGTGGAAAGTTTTCTTTCTGCATAGTAAGTGTCAACATGTTTCAAAGGTTTAGATAAAATTTAAGATAAACATACTGGATTCATTCAAGGGAAGCACAATTAAAAAACAGAAAACAACTCTGTAGCAACACCATTATCTGATTTAAATTTTCTTATGTAAACAGCACTCTAACATTTGACACACATCAATAATTAGAGCAACACACCTTATTTCTGAAACTACCACCTCAGAGAACTCTTCTTGGATTTTCAGCCCACATCACACTTCGTTAGGCTTGAAACTTTTCACACTTCAGGAAAATACGTGGTGTCTCATGCCTCACTTTCTGTTCATAACAACTTGGCAGGAAGGAGCACCTCTCCCAGTCAGAAGAATGGTGCCAAGCATAAACCTACACCCTCGGACAAATATACACACACCTGTGCCTTGTGAACAACTGACCTGGCAGGAGATCAACATTCCCAGCCTCTGCTCTGATGTCCAACTGCAGCCATATGATGCAGCAGGTAACAGATTTTTTGACTTTTCCAAAATGCTGGAAAACACCCTCAGTTTCATATTTTATCTTGACTAAGATGGGAGACATCTGAAGTCCCACAGCTTAGTTAAAGAGACTTTTCTGAGCCCCCACAAATGCTGCGCAGGAACCTTCTCTATCCTTGCAAAGGACAAAAGAGGTTACTGAGCATCAGCTCAGTATTCAGCACTATCCTACAGACAAACTCCCTTCTGTGTCCGTTTGAATGGGATAAGTCCGTGACCAAAATTGTACAGGAGCTTAATGCCTTTGTATTTCAAATCCATCACAGCTGACCACAAAAACTCTCCCATTTAGACAATTCAAAGAGGCTCTAATTAAGAAAAATCAGAAGAGCTGAGAATGACTACAGAGCCTTTTGAAATATTAGCCAAACCCTCTAATGAGCTCCTTCTAAGGTTCTATCCATAAGGCTGACCTGGGGAAAAGGATGGACTGGTACAGCTCCTTTTGTAAACCTTCATATGCAAGTAAGAGCATAGGACAGCCTTGACAACCTCTGCTATTACAAATATTTACAAACTCAAAGCACCTCGCTGATATGAAGTGGGTTCACTTTAGACGTATTTTGAGTAGCCGCAGTACTGTCTCTGTACCCAAGCAGAGATTTGGAAGATGTCATGCCTCTCAACTTCAGCAAGACCTCTAACTTCATCTCACATAAAATTCTCAAAGGGCAAACCAAGGAAAATACTGCAGGTAAAAAACTACTTGGAAAATTATATTTTGGTTACCCAGGGATCACTTTCAGATTGGAAGGTTGAAGCAAGGGACGTTCCACAGAGGTCCGGTCTACTCCATATAAAATACTGAGCAATAACTTTGATCACAGTATCGAGGTATTTTTAACTGAATTTGCAGCTGACATTAACTTGCAGAGGACAATTTTTTTTAAAAGGGAATATATCAATAGAACTTATAGAGTTACCATGTATGCAAGAGAGTAGAGCATCCATCCACTCTGCTCAGCTGGAATTTTATCTCCAGTTTTGGACACTGTATTTCAAGAAAGATGAATTTATTTCAGAGACTCTGGAGGATAGAGAAGCAATATCAATCAGAGATTTGAAAAACCTGATTTACAAGGGAATGCTGGCAGGCTGGAAAGGTTTTCTCCATGAACAAAGCAAAAATAATGGCCTTAAGTCATGTTGAAGGGAGTTCCAAAGAAGAGGACGTTGTTCTCCATGACCACGGTGGATGGGATGAAAGAGCAGGCTTACATTAAACTACGGAAAACTAGGATTGGACATGAAAGTGTGAGAGGAGGCGATGGCAAAAAAAAACCCAAGCCACCACCTTTTTCTAATAGCAAGGATAGCTTAAATGACTTAAGCAGTGATAGAATCTCCATCACTGAAAGTTGCAAAGAGGTAAAACAAATATATACCAGGAATAGCTAAGACGCAGGCTTCTGCTCCTAGACAAGAAACCAGACTGAACAAGCTCTTGAGATTAATTCTGGACCAATTTTCTATCATTTGGTGATTTCTTTTGGTGGAGAGGATTTGTAGCTCTTTACTCCAAAAGCAGCTGCTATTTTTCTCATTTCAACCAAAGACACTCACTAAGAAATGCTAACATTGTAAGTCACAATGAATACGAAATAGCTGTTTTATGGAATTTCTTTCTTAACAGGAAAAGATGTAGAACAGAAAACTCTGGTTTATAACTTGCTAAGTTTTTGAACGTGTTCCAGAAAAAGCGCTAAGAGGTTCAATGTATTTCCAATAATGCAGGTGTTCCTAGCTCTTGAGACTAGCATTTTTTCCCCCTTACACAGCTAGTACTAAGCAAATATCACTGCTTTATTTTACTTCCAACTTCATCCTGACATTTTCCAATTTTCCAAATCCTGTGTGTTTTAAGATGTTTGAACAACAGGTTTTTACTTCAAGTTTACATAAAAACATTTTATCAGAAATCTAAGAGCTTAGTTTGCCATCAAAATTATACAAACACTGCAGAACTGCTTCTAGGTACCTGCTTTGAAAGGAATTACAATGAACTCCTAACTTTTTACAATGAGATTATACTAAAGAGTTAATTTATCTCAGGAAGCATCACTCAGAAATTAAATCTAAATTTGTGGGGAAAGAGGAAATCTTACTATTTCTTTTGTTAAAGTAGGCATTTCAGAGGGGTTTTGTGTAGAAAGATCTAACAGATGGTGCATACTGCCCAAAACCCACACTCAGAATTGACCAGAAGGGCCAGCTCTGGCCTCTTTAGCAGCACTAGCGTGGCTCTCCACCCCGATGCTCAGCAGGATTTGTTCCTTTAGGCACAACACTCCCCAAATGAAGCTATACAGCTTTTGTACCAGTGCTGGCCCTCAGCCAGTCAGCTTCCAGTTTGGCAAAGCAGCTTCAGCCCTTTCCAGTGTTCTTTTGCACTTGTCCATCAAAAGATAATTTGGAGGTTCTGTACTAAATAATAGTAGTAGTGTCTCTTCTTCCCACGAACCAGGTGTAAGTTAGTGCATGATTTTAAAAGGTACTATTACATATATTTTCCCCCATGGAAAAACTGAGGCTTGCTTGCAGCCATCTGTGCAGACATGCCCATTAGCTTCCAGTCACTAGAGGCTGGCCAAGATGCTAAAAGGCAAAACTGGCATGTAAAAATGCACATGAAGCCAAATTACAACAGCAAGCAAAAATACTAGGACTGCTTCTGACTTGGAAAAGGGAGGTTCCTATCTTGAGGATCTTCTGTTGCTTCAGGACATGATTTAGTTCTGACAACACTTTCCACAGAAGAAACGTGATTTTACAGGTCAAGAAAGTGCTTCCATAATCAAGCAAGCCATGCAACACAATTCTCTGCATGGCTCTGCAAAGCTTGGCACTTATTTTCATCTTGCATAATGGCAATACAGGAAAACTGTCTACCTTTGGTGTAGATATATTCACTGGAACAAAAGTAATAGGAAACTGCACCATTGTATGCTCATCTTCCTCTGCTAACAACTACAATTAAAAAAAAATCCAGTCCAACCACTCTTAAGTAATACCCTAATATCTCTTGTTCCTCATGATTCAACTTTGTCCTTAGTTGATTAGTTTCACAATGTTTGGCAATGTTCAAAACTAGTCTTACCTTAGACTAAATCTGTACTTGCAAGTTTTTTGCTCTCGAAGCTTGTCCTTACTCGTGCCAACTATAGAAAATTATGTCAGGAACCACTGAGCTCCTGAGGGGCTCAGCAACCATCAGTAAACTCCTCTGCAGCACATGCAGGCCCTACTTAACCACTGATAAAGCACCCTGTTTTACAAACATGAAAGATTAAATATTTCTTTGAATACTAAAATCAGCTCAAAGGCTTATATTTACAAAGCGTGTAATTGCTACTGTTGTGCAATTTCACCAGAGGGACTTTGTTACATTCCCAGCAAAGCAAGTATTACACAGCCCCTTGTAAAAGAACTCCCCTGCACGTTCTCATTCTAACTCAAGAGTTAGCTTTTATTTCTTCCTGTAAAAAATTTTACCACTTCATATAACTTAGTGCCTTGAGGCTGACAGGAGAGGTAAAATTCTTCACCCTAGAGGACAGGAAGACAAACTAGGGACTAAAAGAGTTTAGAAAAACGCATTTCAGTCAGTACGTTTAGGTAAGCCATTAAAGAAAACCTGTTAATTTTAACTTACTAGGTGCCTGGGAAGAATCTTAAGCTGCATCTACTAGGAATAGCATCAGTGCAGGGAATCTGCTAAATGGATCAGGTGGCCTATAAAGGCCCCCTCTAGACCTGCTTTTTTGTGATCTTGCAATGGAGAGGAGCAAAGACCACGTTAAGCAATCACTAGGAGAACTTCAAGAGCACCTGAGAAGCCTCTAATCTATCTTCCAGTTTATCTTGTTCTTCTCTTCGACTGAGGAATGTCAATTAAAATATCTTAAGGAATTTGGACAGCAATTATAAGCCTTTACAATAGCCAGCCTGGGGCAGACCTCTTGAAAACATTTCACATTTTATGTTGTGCTTTGCTTTCACAGATCAAACTGCTTTTCAGACTATGTTCCCATGTCAGCATGTATCCTATTTACTCATTAATCACTAGTTGAAAGTGTTTGATTATCAGTCACATGTCCAATAGTTTTACAACAGGGAAGCAGAACAGCCTCTTTATTTGGTCTGACAAGAAAATATGGGGCTTACACAGAAGTAAGTGCCATACATCATTCCAAGCATCCAAAAGGGCTCACAGAAATGGCTCCCCTCACACCACGTATGGCAAAAGACCCCTCTGTTCTCTGCACATCCCCAGTACTGTGTCTGGGGAGAAGCTCCCCCTGATGTGAGTCACTCACATCACTTATAAGGACCAGGATTGTGACATGGGTGTTGCCCAGTAACTCTTCCCCAGGATGATGAAAAAAAATGCTGGTTAGTTAACAGAAGTTAACTTCTCTACTTGGAATGATAAAAACAGTATTAGTCTGCTGGAATTTGAACATCCAGTTGCCAGGTAGCAGAGAGTGGAAGTCATGTCCAGATCCCTAAAAAAGACAGGGATGAAAGGATGCTGTTGCTACAAGGCTGGCAGAGAGTCTCCAGAATAAAAAAAATATGCAAAAGTGAGACATTAGTTCATCTTCTTTTCCTTATCCTACCCTTTATCTTCCTTCAGAAATATTCCAATATGTGAAAAATACCCCTTATTTTTAAGGGGTATTACTGCTCAGAAACACAGATTCATTTTAAGAGTGCATCTTGCCTAGAAGAGAACAAATTACTTGGGCTAACAGAGCCTTTTCTCCTTGTCTGAAAGGGAAAATTTCTAGAAAAAACTTGAAGAAGAAAACAACCTTTTTTCTCCCCCCGCCCTGCTCCTTTCCTCTGCAGCAAACCCAGTAAAAAGAACTACCTACTGCAACAATAAGAGATTCTCTCTTTCTCCACCACCTCCCCTAAAAACCCAAAACATGTCTGTCTTCCTGTTTGCTTTTCTTGTACAGGCAGAGATACTGATGCAATCTCTCTTCTCTGAGAAACACCTCTATCTCAGTCTGCATCTTTATCCCTCTCAGCAGCTTGACCAAGCAGAGTAAAAGACGTGCACACCGAGGCAGCATGAAAGTCATAACAAAAACCAGTGACTGCCAGTGCAATGGGAAAGGGAAGCAGAGTCTGCTGCAACTGCTTAGAAATTAAAACAGGCAGGAAGAAAGCAAACAGGTCAGGTACACTGTAGGTAGGGAACTTTCAGCATCATTCCCAATCTGTCATCTGTCTCCCTGGGTTCCGTGGGAAGACAGAGATGACAGCTCCTCCACAGCACTCCGTCACTCCCTCCTTTCATTCTTTCCCCACCCCAAAAAAGGAACAGCTGCTGGCGTCTTCCATCACACCTATTGACAAGGTGAATCTGAAACATGGCAACTGTCAGCCCTTGACAAAGTGTAACAAATCAAAGCAGGAACCCACTATTTGTGTTGGAGGATCAAAGGAAACTATTCAGCCAAATAAAATATTCTTCAAACAAAAGCAAGTGAGAAAGGAAAAGAACAGTAGTGTGATCATGCTAAGAAAGCGCATTTTTGAATGAGGAAGAGTCAAGTTTTTTTCATAAGTAACATTTCAAAACTGCATTTGTACAAATTACTATTCTCATCTGTTACTACACAGAATTTGGTAAGCAGTTAAAAAAAAAAAAGCACAGCTTTTCTTGACACTTCTCTTTCTAACCAGCCTCCCCATATCACTTGGGAGAAATTCAACTCTGCCTGCAAAATAACCAGTTAAGCAGATACTGCACAAAAAGATACAAAATATTGTGTTGCACATCTTGGTTATTTATCTTGGTTATTTAAAAGGAGAATAAGCATGAAAAACAACAACAACAAAGATGATGTCATGGAAGAACCACAAAAGAAAAAAGTGCTGCATTACGCTGAGAATTTCTTTTAAAAGAAAGACAAAGTAACAGCACAGAATTTATATCCTCTGCCATGTTTCATCTAGAGCAGATGTGGGGACCCAGCACTTCAGCAGGGAAACAGATGAGTAGCAATAGTTCCTGTTGGCACACACTGAGAAACAATAGAAAATAGTTGATCAATCAATATATACCATAAATCCATGTACCATGTAAATAAGACCCATCATTTGTCACATACAACTGCTAAATCTGACTAATTCCTTAAATTTCTTCCAACAAAGTGGTCTAGGAAAACCATGATGGTTCCCTGCAGTCTGAAAACCTAAACACAGTTTCCAGTTACAAGCCACAGCTACCCCTTCAAAAATGATCACCAGTTTGTGCACCAGCCTTAGCAGTCTGAAGATTTAGGAGGTGCTGAATGAATACTCACAGGTGTGCTGAAGCAACAACTTAAATATTACAGGACATGTTTGAAAATACAGTTTATCTATGAATATTGTCTAAAAAACATAACTGACCTGTAAAGACACACACAGAAAAAGCCGTGGTAAGGACTTCAGCTTCATAAAGGTTATTTTTAGCTTTATAATTAAGAAGAACTACTGTATAAGAACAAAGAAGTCAGACTTAAGGTAGCAGTAAGCCACTGAGGGGAGTTTACACTACTGCAACCTCAGCCAATACTTTGAATGGTACTTGGGGGAGGCTGGGAAAAGCAAAACAGAAATTAAGAAGAGGTACAGCGCTTAGCACATCAACTGCATGTGCTGCTACACTGAGCTCCCAACAACACAATTCCTCAGTGATATGACCACCCTTCCCTTTTCTGCAACATATCCGGCCTGACCTAAAAGCAATTTATACCAGGGTTTGCAGTAGTGTACTTCCAGCAGCATCTGTAATAGTCATCTTTGTTAACCTGCTGGAGGAATCCACTGACAGTCTGCCTAACTCAGAACACAATTTTTACATATGCAATGGTTGGTACTGAGCACACATTATTACGTTTACAAGAACCCCATGCACTGGCTTTCCAAGTAATTTTATAATATTTGCTAAGACAATTGTTCTGCAAACTACCCACACATGCACTACAAACAATGGGAATGTTTTACAGGGGTATAGAAGATGAGGACCAAAAAAATCTGCTAACCTAGAGAGGGTAACTTTAAGGGTTTTGTCAGCCTCATGCTATCTCATGACTTCTCAGAATTTAACTCTTGGGAAACTGAAAATTTTAGCTTGCTTTGGAAGCCATTCAGTAGTTTCAGAAATACTCAACACCAACCAGTTCTATCAACAAATGAAGCAGACCTGCCCTCTCACCCCACACAGCAGTTCATTCCTGCCCTCGTGGCTCCCTCCCTTTCTGCAGGTGCGAGCCCTGGAGTGAATCACAATTAGGAGCCCCATTTTAGCTTTCAGCTGAATCCACCTGCATTTGTGCTCCAATCCAGTTTATCTGGAGCTAGACAAATGTTCACCTCAGCACAAAGAGATGAAGAGGATATAAACCACATCTGTTTTGTTTCAGCAGCTGTAGTATCTTAAAAATGAAATCACAGCTTATATTTTCAGGTAGAAAAAAACTAGAGAACTTCTCCCCATTTACCTTAAAGGCAAATAGCATTTGGTAGACAATTAGTTCTCTCCCTTCTCAATTTTACAGAGCCATGACTCCAAATATTTCAGCACAAGGCTTCACATACTTGGAACCACACTGGTTCCAGGTGCTTCAGCAGTACAA
>VYZQ01059689.1:71539-87958 GCA_013400655.1 Mystacornis crossleyi
CAGTACAAACAATGCTAACCGAGGCAAGGTCTGGTCCTGTACCCAAAGCAGGATACAGGCTATTTGCTCTCAGCTTCCCTGAGAATTTGATTCAAACAGAAGAGAACTGAATTGCAAACTGCCCAGGGCACCTAAGCATATCAAATCCCTGCCTTCGGACTCAGCACGTACCACATGTCAATCCACAGTAACATTGCATCAACACAGGTCAGGCACTTCAGAACAACTGTGTAAATATCAAATGCTGTAGCTCCCTGCCAATGCAAACTTGCATATAAATGTAATCTAAAGTTTCAAGAGTTTCTGTAGCAATTTTAAAAATCATACCAGTGTGTGCAGCTCTTTTTCCAAGATACCAGTTTGCCTACGTACACTGATTGTGAGCATGATACTGTCTTCAAACCAACAGATTCGTTCCACTAACTCAATAGTCAAGGCCTATACTTCAGGATCCTGATGCAGAACAGACATGTGGAGCATCAGCACCCTCTCAGCGACATGGAAATCATGTGTGGTAACTCTCATTTACTGTATAATATAGACAACAAGGAAAAAGCTGCATAGCGAGGCATTTTCACTTACGTGGTTTATATAGAGACTCTTGCGTTTTTCTCTCACTGCAAAAACACAAAATATGATAGAAATATTACATGACTATTTTTCCCGATTAAGCTTCTTACACACCATTTATAATAAAAAGAACAGGATACTATCTATGTGCAACATTATAATTGTTTTTGCACTAACCAAGTATATTTATATAACAAACACAGAAGGAACATATATCTGTATGCGTAAAGGCATTTATGCTCACTAGTGTGGTGATGGGTTAAAATTCTCATCTATCTGGGTACTTCACCAGGTGCTGGTCCGCATGGGCAAGCTAATATGCAGTAAGCTGCAGTCCAAGGTAGCAGTGGCTTGGCCATTCTTCCCCAGTTCTCTGTGTGGGTACTCCTGAGCCACCAGTGCCTTCATGCAAGGTACCTCGCTGCAAAGTGGCCTGTACTACTTTGCAGGTATGAAAGCACCTGAACAGCTACGTCACGGAGTTAGCAAATTCTCATCGTAGCTTACTGTGCACTAACTCCCACAGAGGAGCCTTGAAACCATATGGATTACACCACTGCCTGCTATAAGGCACAAGCCTGAAACTATTACTCATGTTGGACGTAACAATGCAAATATAGTTCTTTGGTGAGCATGAACCAGTCACCACAAGCAATGGTTGCAAGTCAAAGCCACAATTAGCCAAAACAGTCAGAAAGTAAATAGCAGCAAGGGAGATAGATGTATAAAGTCTTAATTGTCAGACAAATGCTTATTACAGCTGATTAAATATACTCTATTTCATTTTTTTAAAGCACTTCCCCAATTAACTCACCCCATAGAGAGCCTGCGGAGCTCTGTTCCAGTGAAAATACCACAGCATTTAGGATACAAGTCTGGAGGCAACTAACACATAAATCAAACTGCAGGATTAAAATAATAATGGTTTCATGCTGTAGGTGATTAAATGCACTTTGGTGCACCATGATTTGAAAGCTATGCAACTCAATGCATTTAGCAAAATAAGAGTGTTCACAATGCTGGGATAGCCTGTCCATTCCCTGTTGGATGAGAAGCCATTATTTGTGATTTATTATAAGCAAGCAATCTCACATAAACAAGGCTGTATGTGTGAATACTGTGAAATAACTGTGTTTAATGCAGACATAAAATGAAAATAAAAAAATAAGAAAAAACTTGGAAAAATCCTTACATAATTTTCCTCCCAGGGAGCAGAAAGGAGAATCACACATGACAGATGTTAGCCATGTCACTTAGAATACGCTCAGATCCACAATTACGGACATTGTATAAGAAACAGAATTAAACAGGAACAGCGGAAAAATTCTGATGATCTAGTAAATTGTTAAACTGCTTGAAATCCTGCTAAAACACTGCACTACACTTAAGTTCCACACACTGCATTTATCACCAGCAAAACACATAAGACATCTACAGGGAAACAACAAAATGATGGTAGATACTTCTGAGAAGAGCCGAATTATTTGTCTAGTATCACGTATTGTAATGTACAGGCAGTAAACAATTCTGATAAGCTGTGTGCAAACCTAATATAGTACACAACTCAAAGTTAACACCTATTAACTGTCGAATTTTGAACACAGTCAAGTATTTAACAGTGTTTTAATCACAAATAATTATACTGCATTCAAAGTTCCTCAAATCCTACAAAGACAGCCTGCACATATACTCCACATTCCATTTTAATGATCTTTATTCCCCTTAGTCTTTTTCTTCTGTATTTTCCCTTGTATCCTTTATTCAATTCCCCATGAAGGTACAATCCTCTATTTCCCAAAGCAAGAATATCACTCACACCTCAATCCCATTTGCTATTTACAGTCTCCAGAAGAATATATAACATATTTATGCACACTCCTCCCTTTTGCCTGCTCAAGCTCTTCTTGTGCACAGCTTTGCAAGCACCATGCTGAACTCCTTTCCCTATCTCTCCATATAACAGAAATTCATTTAGCCTGGACTCTCAAGTGAGGCACTACAGGAAGGCAGCTGCTTCTTTCAGTGCTTCTGGCTCACTCAGCCATAGTGTAAGGCTCAACTCTCTCCAGAACACATGCTAGTGGTGAATCGGGCAGAGCAGAAACCCATTCTGTCACAACCACTCTCTTTTGTAATCACAACCCCCCCTTTAAACAAGTGGAAGCCAATTATTGCACAAGGCAAAATGACTGTAAAGAGGTAATTCCATCACTTGGCTTCGATCAGTTTAAAAATGCTTTGCTGCACACACAGCTCAGTATGGTCTGCAGCAGGACAGATGATCGTGTTAGAATTAACCAGCATTTTGCAGCATAAACTCCTAACTGCAACTCCAGGATTTTGGGTTTCAGGCATGTGGTTTTGGTGACGTGAGGCCGAACAGATTTGGAGAAAGTTTAAACAACTCAACTCCTACGCTGTTTTAAACAATTTAAAACTTCAAAGTTGTAATGGAACTCTTCAAGTGGAGCCTGAGATGCTGCCAAATTGTCTTAGTTTTCCTCATTCTAATGTCGACGACCTCTTCCTATTGCTGCAGGCACTTTCAACTGTTATTGTTGAGCTTTTGCAATAGGAGGAAAGTATCCTGAAATTAAAAGGAAGTGAGGAAATACACACACACAGAGGCACCTATGTGGATATGTACATATATATGTATTTTTCATTGAGCTGTACTAAAAACTTTCGCTGTGCAGTTTCTATAGACTTATTTTAATGTTAGCCATATCAGTATTGAAGACAAAATCCTTGAGGATTACAACTGTAAGAATGTCTTGCGTTTCGGAAGCTGGATTTACCAGCCATTATTGGGAACTCATCTATTTTTGTTCTAATTGAGAAGACTGGTCCTAGTTAACATTTAAGACTAAAAGCAGCCCACTCCACTTCTATACACCTATATAAACACAATTTCAAAATCTTACTTGGCTGAAGCCCATTGTTGCACTAATACTGCAAAATTTAGCCTGTACATTGAATGCGTAAAGCCAAATCTAAGTTAGGAGAGGGGCACAGCTGGAACCCACCAACAGGAAACACCACTACCAGCACCCTGGAGGAGCACACATTGCCTTCTTGCTACCATAAAGGAAAGGCAGTTACATTGTTGGAGAGCTGTTTGGAAAGCCTGGGTTAATCACAGCCACACACTAACTAGCACATGGGTTTCCAGTCACCCACAGCTTACTGGCCAAGCTCAGGAAACAAGGGAGATTTCGCATAAAGCACTCACAGAACTTAAAAACATGACACGTAATATTCTGTACTAGCTCCCTAAATAGGAAGAACTCCACACACATGATTAAGCACCTAGAAAATTCCCAACAGTGATGGAAACATTTAGAAAAGCTCCTCTAGTTAGGAATCAGATTAATATTTATGGTGACTTTAACTTTTCTACAGATTCATTGAATGCTCAGGTAATTAATGATTCATTCAGACTACTAACTACATGCTTAGCATGGCATTCAGGCTTCACGGAACAAAGACAATTAAAGACCACGTAATAAACCGAGATGCCACATCCTGTCTCACTGTATTTGCTGCTCTCTGCTCACATGTTGATCACAAGCAGGTCAAGCACAGCTCCTGTGCCAGGAGAATACTATATGACTATCAGTGGGGCTCAAAGAGCACAGGGCTACTAGAAAGCCAAACACGGAACTGCCTGAAGGTAACACTGCCAAGTCACTCTAGCACCTAGTGATGGACTTGGCCATTTCCCACTGTAAAACCATGAGATATATGCTCACAGCCAGAGCCAGATCCTGGATGAAACCCTGAATCCTGATGCCACTCGACTCTCTGTGTATTGTGTAATGTGTATTATAAATGTCCACAGGTCTTATCTATAGAAGTATTTTCACTTACAGTTAACAGGAAGGTTTACCAGCCCAATACTATTCAAGTAATGGAGCAGTTATTTGCCCAAGTTGGGTGTTTTCAACATAGCCAGCTGAGCTCTCCTCTTCTACATTGTCTGAAGTCTTGGGGGTCCCCTAGATTCCACAGCAACCTGTCAGATTACAACCCTACATGCCCTAAAAAATCGCTCCATTTTCCCTTTAACAAGCACTTTATTGCATTTTGGTTAGGCAACATCCTTGAACAGTGTGGTAACTCCTACAGCTCACTTGATTCAACAAGGGGCCCAAAGTACAGCCAAGCAAAATGCTTGGTACTGGGAGCTGTCCCACCAGAACACGATGGTTCTTGGCAATACATCAGTAGATAAATGTTTGTAGAATCTTCTTCTTTTTGTACAAACAAAATAGCCTTTGTATTTTTTCCAATGTACCAAGGACAGCTGAACAGATCTTACACTCCCATTGATAACATTTCTATAATGTTTCACTAAATTCATCGTTTTACTCAAAAATATGTTCTTCACATTACTTAAACTAGAACAAAGTTTCATAGACCAACTCTAGCATGGGTATAAACATTTTTATAAAAGGTTTAAAATTAACTCCATAGTGCAGTAAATTAACCGGTATTATTACAAGTAAGAATAATCATCCGGTCTGGTCAAAATTTTAGTTGTTGGACTTGGGTCTATTTTGTCCTTTCTTTCAACAAGCTGTAACAAGAAACAAGTAGCATCCATATGGGATTAGAAAATTTTGAAACACTGCAAAATCATTATAAAATAGACATCAAACTTTATAATACAACTATGGAAATATTACCATATTCATTTTACAGACCACCAAACCAGATCAGTATAGTAAACTGCATCCAAACCCATGTAACGAGGCACTGACAGAACCAGGGCTGAATTCAGAAGGACATTCTCAAAGTCAAAGGAGGTACTCACATAATCAACTCTTCAATTAGGGCCTAAATGTATATCCTCTTTGTTCTAGTCATGCTCAAAAACTAGCAAAAAATATACAGTAAGTGAAAACTACATTATTTTTCAAGTGATGTGTTTGACACTGCAATTTACTATGTAAATCAAAAGCAGCATTTATAGGCAGCAGAAAAGAGGACAAAGAATTCACTGAACAGTCAGAATTACAATGCAGGAACTGCTTGGAAAGTCCTGCTATAAAATAATGTGTTTTGCATCCATTATTCATTTATTTCTAAACCAACATGTCATACATGTCCAACAAGGAACAAAAGAGCCACAGTAAAGGGCTTCTATTCTACTAACTCTACCTGGAGGCTTCTTTAACCAATGTTAATTTTAGAGATCATTTTGTCTGTGTATAAAAAAACCCAACTTAACTCCAGACAAACATGATTATATCAAATCCATAACGAGAGGAGACAGAGAGAATATTTTGGTAGGATGGGAGTTATTTTGTTAAGAAGATCTAGTACTGAACTAATTTACAATATCATCTATATCAGAGAAACCCTGGAATGTCTTCTTAGCTGATATAAACTGGCATTTTCTAAAAAAATACATTCTATACATTTTTCAGAAGCCTAATGTTAAGTTAGAAAAAATTAAGAAACTGTTACACAAAAAATTATGGATTTAGAGAAAATATTTTTTAAATATGATTATATTAAGCTTCATCCATATTTGTACTACTGGTCTGACAAGACAATTGGCTCAAGGTGTGACTACCTAAAACTCTAACATGATGCCTCTAAATGCCATTTTTGGGGGGAGAGGGGGAAATTACATATTAAAGGACTATCACATGCATTCTAACAAAGGGTTTAGAGAGAACTACTGTAATAAATTCAGTAACCTACCATCTGTTTGTGATTTACTGAGAAATATCGTACTGGCCCGTGGATGATCTGATGGGTTGAATTCCATGTTCAAATCTGGAAAGAAAGAACAGCACAAAAAACATTTATGATTATTCAATGGCAGACACGGATTTTCTCATTCTTTTTAATCACACCAAGTTTACATACTTAAGCAGCTACTCTAAAACAAAATCCATCTTGAGGCCCACTTTTTCATCCTTTCTTGCACAAGTGGTTCTTTTTGGCATGCAAATCATTTGCATCAACACAGCTTTGGGATTAGACTTCAGTTCTAAGGGCTGCTTTTGGATTAAAACAGATAAAGCAGCTTGAGAAGCTGGTACACAAGAAGTCAGGAATTTCCCATTTCCCATCACTTTCTTCCCACCACGCCCCAAAGCCACAGCTTGGCACAGGAACACAGCTTGTTATACAAAGAATTAAGTATTACAAACAAATACACAACCCTCTACAGATAGACAGGTTTCCAAGATCAGACATGATTTTAAAAAAAGTAGTTATTGCAACTGAATGTAAACAAGTAAAATCTAGGCCAGACTGTTTTATATGGTCAAGAAAAAAAAAAAAAAACCTTGGAACTTTCACAGATTAACATTCTCTTTGCTGTGGCAACTTTAAAAAAAGAAACAAAAAATCCCTACAACTAAATCCGCCCCCCCCCCCAAAAAAAAAAACACAAAACACAACAAAACAAACAAACTCAAAAACCCAAACCAGTCCTAAAAGATATTTACCAGTTAGAAATTCAATTCTATCATACATTATACAAACTTTTATTAATGATTTTCCTTATCAAAGTTAAAATCCATTGAATTTATTTGTTTCCAAATTCCACTCCACTACCAATTTGGTAAAGTTTACCTGCCTGTTTGCACTGGAAAACATGCTACTAAAATAGTACATAATTTTTTAGCACTTCCTTGCTGTCCCAGCTTTCTCAACCTTAGTTCTCTTACATTCTATCTCCAAATGCACATTCCCTTGTATTTGATGCAGGCATTTATGTGAGACTACATATGAGCACTGATATGTTTATCTTCTGCGATTATCCCAGCCTTTCTAGAATTCTCTCATTCCCCTTCCACATCCTTGTGAAAGCACTTCCAGTAAAACTGGAAGATAAGCCCCAGGTCCTTGGAAAAGAAAACAAAGTCTTTTTGCCCCAGGGTCAAGTTCTCCTGTCTACAGCTTTCCCTGTTCCTTCCGCATCCATGCCCATACTGTGCTCTCCTTTCCCTTTTATTTAATAATTTACTAGGTCTTCCACTTCCCTGTGTTTTTCTCCTCACCACACACCTCTTTACAAATGTACTTTCTATTTGTATTTTGCCCTTTTATGCTCTCTTGGTTTCCTTTTCACCTCCCTGCATTCTGTAGCCCATGAGATGAGCAGCCTGATATGCTGCTGGAAACCTGGGCATAACTTCTGGAAAAAACTTCATCTTCTCTCTACAAGAAAGAGCCCAGAAACACAGAAGTGCAACTCCTCAGTTGCAAATGGTCTTCTTATTACTATAATCCTTATCATCAATGACACAAAGGAAAGGGAATCTAGGGATTTCAAGAGAAAGCTATCTTGATTCTCCCAGAAATCACAGACAAGTTTTGAGAAGATCCTAGGAATGTCATCTTATGCTAAGACTTCTGACTTCAAAGGACTATGAACTAGAATGTTTTCGTGTAACTCTATGCATCTTATTTAGACATACAGAAGAAAAAAATAATCACCTATTGAGATAGACAGTGCTGATAAAGACTGTTTTCCATTTCAGGATGGTTTTCCTGTTAAGCTGAATTCAAGACGCTTTTCATTGTGTGAAAAGTAATCGACACTTAAAAATGCAAAATACATTATCTTTTATCAACCTCTTCATCTTTTATCAGACAGCACAATACATCACCAGGAAAAAAAAAAAGGCGCCTTTTCTTTTTTAAACCACTACAGATATTTTTTATGCAAATATTTTAAAGTACAGCAGTGCAAATTCAGTCAATAAAATAGGATCACAAACACGAAACTGAATCCAGCTTGCAAAACACAGAAAACCAGAAAACCACTTCTTTCCTTCAAGACTAGAAAATTATCTGCTTGAGGAATAATAACAACCTAGTACAGGTTCACAGTTTGTTTGCAGGGCTGAAAAGAAAGGAAAACCAATTGCTACATCTTAGTCAAGTTGCATCTCCTGATTTTCTGTGCTACAAGGTGCTATTTTCAGAAGCAGTAAACCAACAGAGGACTTAAAAGTCTTTCTGAAAAAAGCATGACCAAAAAGCACTGGGCACTGGCTCTCAGATACACTGTTATTCTTCCAACAGGAGCCGAAATAGGGCCAGCAAAATCCCATCTCAGCAGCTGCAGAGGACAGCCCAGGGATTTTTAATTATCTTGGCAGAGCTGGCAGCCCATAGCCAGGGAGCAACTGCGGCTCCTTCCCACCACTGAAACCTACAGAGCAGCACACGTCCTCCTCTCTCCCACATCCCTTCTCTCACATCCTCCCCAGCAACAGCAACGACCAAACACACCCGAAGTGTCTTCCTCAAACTGCCTGCACAAAACTCAGAGGAGGAGAACACGGGTATGGGGAAAGGTATGGCCTGCTTGACCTGGCACACGGTGGCCAGAAGGGGACAGGTGCTGCCGGCAGGGGCCGGCTCCCCACGCCCCTCTGAGGAACAGCACAGGTCTTGCAGGCAGAAGCAAGCAGTGTTTGGTGTGCACCTGCAACTCGGCCACTGCCAGCTCCCCCAGGGAAAAGTGTCAGCAAATCCAAGCATCCCACAGGCCACTTGTGGCACCACTTACTCCAGGTCACCACTGCTGGCACACTGGAGTATTAGAACGTATGAAGTTTCACAACATGAAAAATTTCAGTCTCTGGTGGTTCTTAAGACCTCTTAATTCATCATACAGCTTCAGAACAAATGTCTTTTTGAATATAGCAACAGATTTGTCACTAGAAACCACATTACAGAAGAAAGAGATCAAATGATATACAAATATCTGAAGCTAGTAACCCATCACCAAAGAGCATTAGCCATAAAAAGGTTAATTCCATCCTAATGAAAATAGCCTGTTCATACTGCTTTTCTGTTATTAACAGTTCTTTCTAGTATTTGAAAAGTACCGTGAAAACCAGCAATAATAGGAAAGGTTTACCCATTTTGGAATGAAACAGTCAAAGATAAAAGGAGATTTAAACTCACACAAGCAATAGTCTATTATTCAAAAGACAGGAAAATGAGAGCCAGAATTTTAAGTCTCGAAATCTGCACAAAAATGTTCTCCATTACTAACAGTCTGCTCTGCAACACATCACAGCCTTCAAATGAAAGAGTAACAGTGGGTACTTCTTCCAACAGTTACCCAGCACTCCAAAATCAGCTTTTAAGAAAAAGCGATGGTCTCGTATATAGTCCAAAGCAGAAATCTTTTGCTGGAGCTTTCTTTCCAGTTAAACAGAATTTGAATATTTTTCTATATCTTTCCTAGTTCAAAGATCAGTTTGTTCAAGTTTTCTGTTTTGGTGGTGTTTTTTTTTTGTTGTTTTTTTTTTTCTTACTGAAGGACTGTTAAATTACTCAAAATATAACTCACATCCTGTAAACACCTGAACAGTCTGATACCCCATGAAAATTTCAGGGCTTTTGTCTTCTAAGGATTAGGAACCAAAGGTTTGTGTCTATGAATACATATACACATGCACATATCTGTATCAATAGATTGACTGATAGTTGCATATTTAAATGAAATATAATTTTTGGTTAGCCAAAGCAAAGTCAGACTCACATACACTTCAAATAAGACATCATGTGTCTAACAGAATTCACACAATTTTGGAGGATTTGGACAAGAACAGTTACAAATGCATGCAAATATACTTAAGATTGCATTCCCTTATTTGCTTTGCAGCAGCCAAATTAGCAGTTATTTTAATGGTCATTTTGATTCATCACATCAAAATAAAATTGCTCTCTGAGAAAAGGAAAAAAGGAGTAGATTTTGCCTATAACTTAATTCGGTACATAACTGTGCTGAAGTTTAAGACAACCACCAGAAGACCCCAACAAGAGTCACCCTCAACACTGTGAGAAACTTCATTCCTAAAGCTACAGCAGCTGCATTCAAATATGGCCATAAAAAGAAGCAAACTGTAAAACAGTTTGGCTTCGGACTTGGGCTAAAGCCCAGGCAAGATTTTAAATCTCAAAACAAGATCTTAAAATTACTGAGACCAATAAAACTGAACACAGCTGCAGTTTTCACTTTTTAAAGAGCAAAAAGAGTAAGAATAAAGTTTAGATTAGCGTTGAGGTAAGCTACAGGAGTGACAGGCTGCTGAAAATGCTTTCAAATGAGAGTCTTGAGTTGAAACTTTAGCTGAAGAAAGAGGAAAACTAAGAGGTGTCTGAAGTTCACATATAACTTCGTAAGTACTGAGAGCTCTCTCTAATCTAGCACACAATATAACAAAAACAGTGGAAAATGAAAGCAGAAAGATCTTAATTATGACCTTGGATGATAAAAGAGGGAGGACATTTAGGCAGTGAAGCTCCACACCCAAGGAACACGCACTCAACTTATCTTGATGTTTTCCCTTTCGAGAAAACTGCTTCAGCCAAACATCTTTGGACTTTGGTCCAGCATGAGTATTTCGGCTCAATTTAAGAATAACTTATGCAAGTTACTCGCTTACGATTCATATGCAGGTCAGATCAGATGATCCCAGGGGCCTCAAGCCTAAGTACTATAAAATCTTCAGAAATAGCAATATTTAAGTTATTAAGCACAAAAGCTCAGCAAACCCTGGTGGCACACCTGTAAATTTTCTAAAACTGCACCAACTCTGCTGCAATTCTTCAGAAAGAGGTACATTTTCAAGCTTGTAGTTAGAAAACATTATGCAAGATAAAAACAGTAAGGGATGAGACTAAATCTTTTGTGGCAAAACTTTAACAAAAAACCCAACTGCTTCTTCAACTCATGAGTCTTACTGTGAAAGGAGAAGGCACAACGAGAGACTGAAGGATGGGTGCTGTAGCAACTAACTTTGAGCAATACACATCAAAGCTTCTGTGTGACACAAACAGGAAAAACCAACACAGTCGCTGCTTTTCTAACAGTGCATGTGCGATGCAGCACAGTGAGCAGGTCTGAAAATGTGTTTATTCTGTTATAAAAAGAAGATGTTATTTCCTTCCTTTTGAACAATGAAAGTCAGGTAAGTTTGCACTGCCAAAGCTCTAATGCCGATTTGATAACAGAATAAAGTCCAAACTGAGTAAACCCCTGGTTTTAGTCTTACTCAGTTCTGAAATAACCTGGTGAAATTCTTTCCTTCCTTCCCTTTGCCCCTGGGACCACAGGCTATCACTGCCACTGCACAGACACCATTATCATTAAGGATAGTGGTAATTTCCCATATTAATGACTTATCATATGCCTAAAAATTAAATTAATTCATGTTTCTTATCCTGTAAGATTTTTTTTTTTTTTTAAGGGACTTCAGCTAAGAACAGATTTGTCCAGGGCATGCTGCAGGGGAAACTGAGCCGACCAGGCACTACACAAATTACTTTACTTCTTTGCCATCCTTTCTCCACCCACAGCCTGACACTACGGAGTGACTGTCTGTAGTGGGTGGAAAACAACAAAACACCAGACAGGTTCTTATCAAGCAATTACACCAATGCAAGCCATGAGTAATATCTAAGCCCTACACACTTCCAGCAAGCATGTCAAAGCGGAAGAGAAAACAATCACCACAGCAGCAAAGGCAAAGGGAAGCACAGACAACCTGAGCTAAGGGGACAGCTTTCATGGAGATGTCAAAGGCAGGGCTTTCCATGTGCCCTGATGCAGGGGGAACCAGCATGGCTGTGACTCCCCAGCCCAGGCCACCTCCGTGCACCAGCAGCACCTCAGGTGTAATTTGTCCAGCTGGCAGAAAGCGTGAAGTTGTTGCTCCTGCTCTCACTGTACCAGCCCTTAGGAATGGGCTGATGTCATCTGTGGGAAGAGAAACAGAAACAGTGTTCTCCAGGAGCAGACAGGGAGATAAGCTTCCCCAGCGCTGAACTTGGAAAGAACTGCTGAACTGTATTTCAAAAGTCTCATTACACCTTTCGCCTTTCTGCTTCTTTCTTACTCTGGTGGGCTGCTCCCCTCTACTAACAGCAATTAGCCCTCTGTACAGTAATGAAAATATTGCCTTAAACATTATTATGTTATTAGCATCCCCTGAGGAGTTGGTAAGAGTTAAAAGAATACCTCAGCTAAGAGAATCTCCCTCATCTGTCTCTAGTCAAATGAAGCTAAAAACAAAGACCAAAATAGAACAGAGAGCAAAGAAACAAGATCGAAAAAGGCTCTCTCTCACCATTATTATCCATTTTCTTAGATTTTATTTTGAAGCACCATAATTTATGCAAAAGAGGCATGATACAACCTTACATTTGGAAAGCCCTATGACTAAATCCAGCATTAAAGTTTCCATTTGAGATTTCTGTACATCAATGTCTCCAAAACGTGGGATGCACCGAACACTGGGACTAAATTCACTGGGATAAATAAATAAAGCGCTGGGGTGCTTTCTGTTCAGAGGTTTCCAAAAGTTTCAAACCAAAATAAGACTGAATTACACAGGCTGATTTCACTGGCTAGTAACAGTAACTGCACCTTCTTTTACACTAAAACTTCCAAGATGTGAGATCCATTACTAGAAGTTTCAGCTCATGTAATTCAAACACCACACAATCACAGCATGAAGATTTACCAGTATCAGACCACAAGATCTAGCTGTAGCTTTTTATAGTACTTCATGTCTAATCTAAGCAGCAACTAACCTACCACAAATAAAATGCCTCTCGGCTGCATGCAGTATTCTTGCGAGAACAAATGTTTGTGATCATGTTCCAGTACACTTTAACACAAATTATTAAAAGAAAAGAAAGTTGGAAATTGGAAGGCTTTCAAGAGCCAATTGGCTGGAAGGGCAAACTCCTTCAGGTTTGGCTGGAAAAACTTGGATGTGATCTTTGCTACCCTGGAGCTACGGTATTCTCTGCCTACCATTCCAAGCAAACAACGGGCACGACATTTCCCAGCGAGTTCCAATTACACAGTGACTCTGTTCCAGGCTCTGCTCTGATCTTGGTTTTCGAGGGAGGCAGAGAGAGTTCATCAATAAAAGAAACCCTCTGTGGCAAATAATGCTCGTTTCTGTACAGTTATGCCTGACGAGTCAGCCAAGTTACAGCCCAGAGCAGTTCTTACGGGCACAGCTATATTTATTTTCTCTTCTGGAAGCAAATCACAAATATGACTTTCCACATGATGAACACGGTTTGTATCCAGAATTTTTAGTTTTGCATCACTTTTCAGGATTTGCTTTCCCTTACACAGCAGTGTCTCCCAACTAACTAGACACATTTCAAGAGCAAATTAAATGATCTGACATTACATGATACATAAGTCTCTTGTTTAATGTCTCCTTACATTTAGAACATGAAAGATACCAATTAATAAATCTTTTCCCTCTCAAGTTCATCTCATGGAAGTTTTTCAGACATTCCACTTAGGAGCTTTTGCTTCAACTGTAGCCAAAATTAATTTTAAAAGTTTTATTGATATATAAGACAGAAGAAGACAAGAAAAAAATTATTAATGCAAGCACTTATCCATTCCCTTCCCCACAGTAAAACAGAGAGGAAAAGACTTTTCCTCCCCATTACATGCAGAATTCAGCACTGACTGAAGAGAGCAACAATTCTGTGCTATTATTAAATCAGGAGCGTTTCCCTTATTTAAATACAACTGTTCACTGTAAAAAGTTCCTAACACAACATATAAGACTGTGCATATGTGGATTTCCATCATTCTCAAATACTGCTCCTCTGGCTTTTCAGTATAACATAGAATCATTAAATCACAGAATTATTTAGGTTGGAAAAGACCTCTGAGATTATTGAGTCCAACCATTAACCCAGCGCTGCCAAGTCCACCACTTGGATGGTCCAACCATGTCCCTAAGTGCCACATGCACAGGCTTTAAGAATACCTCCAGGGATGGTGTTGTCACTGACAGGCTGCACAGTTCACTGAAGCCTACAAACACAATGCTTCAAAAACAGCAGCATGACCTTCAGGCAACCTAAGTTCTGTAGCTAACACCCAAGAGAAAAGTTGAAATAAAAACACTTCTTGAAGAGGTGCCCCCCTGTAGGGGAGGTGGGCATAAGTGGATGCGTGGGGCACGGGGTTCCTCTGTCCCTGTTCCCTGGTCATGTGTACCCCAAATCCTGTCCCCTATTGGTCAGTTTGAATGTAGCCCGCGGCAATCCTGTACTTAAGGGAGTGTTCACGGGCCCCCGGGGGGGTTGTTCCAGACCTGTTCTGGGAGCAGGTCGCTGTCGGAGTCCCTGCCGGGCTCCGGCCATGTGCGGCCAGGGGGAATAAAATCTGAAAACATCTATCAAATATCGTCTCCTTGATTCTTCCACGGGCCAAGGCTGTCTCCCAGGGAAAGGTTGCAGCCACTCCACTGCAACAACTTCTTGAATGTTAATGTCTTAAGATGGAGACATTAAATACTGCTCTTGGTAGAAGTAAAAATCATGGAGAAAATCAAAGTAAAAGTTTTCGGAGATCAATACTAATGTGAACACAAATACCATTTGGAAGAAATATATGCTCCTGCTTTTTAAGATTTCTAAATATGCTTTTTAAATTTAAATGTCTAAAGTCTTCCATCTTGTTCTAATACCCTAGCAGTAAATTTGATCAAGATAAATTTAGACTGGGTAACTGTAGAAATTAGTGAAGAAAAGGCAAAAGAGAAATTTAAGTGTACTACTCAGTCCTTTTTTCTTATTACTGTACCACAGAACTGGTAGTCAAAACAGACTTACTTAAAAAACACTGAAACTTATTCAGTCATTTTAAACAGTAAGCTATATGAATAATGGAATGTTTGAGCAGACTTAGATAACCAAGGATTGAAAAGAAAAAAAATGTTCAAATTTTCAAGTTTTTCCTTTTGCACTGTTTCAAATCTTTGGAACTTGTGTCAAGGTGTGCACAGAGCAGAAATTGAAGACTTTTCCCATTGAGGGTCATTTCCTTCTAGGACCCACACATGAAGATAACTGAGGACACAATGCAGGCTGGAGTCAGGCTAACATGTTACCTTTTACTTCATGTCTATAGCTCAAAGGAGCACTTAACTGTTACTTCCCAAGGAAGTTGTGGATGCCCAACCCTGGCAGTGTTCAAGGCCGGGTCAGATACGGGCCTGGGCAACCTGGTCTAGTGGAAGGTGTCCCCGCCCATAGCAGGGCATTGGGACTGCATGACCTTTAAGGTCCCTTCCAACTTTCAACATTCTGTGATTCCATAGTGACTCCACCACTTCCCTGGGCAGCCCGTTCCAATGACAACCCTCTCAGAGAAGAATTTTTCTTAATATCCAATTTAAACCTCCCCTGGCACAACTTGAGGCCATCCCCTCTTGTCCGATCACTGGTTGCTGGGGAGAAGAGGCCAATCCCCACCTGGCTACACCCTCCTTTCAGGGAGTTGTAGAGCGCAATAAGATCTCCCTTGAGCCTCCTTTCCTCCAGGACAAACATTCCCAGCTCCCTCAGCCCCTTCTCCTAACACTTGTGCTCTAGTCCTTTCACCATCTTCACTGTTCTTTGGACACACTCCAGCACCTCAATGTCATGAAGCATGATTCATTTTACATTGCCCTAAAACATCTGAAGTGTAAGAAAAATAAAATACAGTAATGGAATGTAGAACACAGTCTAGTCTAAAAGCCACTTCTTTAGAACAAAGTATCTTGACATACAAAAATATTACTTTCCCTTTACTTACCCGACTGAAAATCTAAGGCCAGCAAAGTGAAACAACTTCTCAAACATGGGGCCTTTAAGACTTTCAGTTTCCTGTTAAAATTAGCAAGAATGATGACAAGCATGCGTGTGAGCATGCCTCCCTTCCTTCCTGACAGCATGCCCAAGACATGCTACAGGATAAAGGACACTGATAACCCTTTAATTAAAAACTGTCCTCACAGAAAGCCTCCCACCAATATTGTAAACACTTTTTAT
>VYZQ01059689.1:87976-106426 GCA_013400655.1 Mystacornis crossleyi
AAAAAAAAAAAAAAAAAAAGTTCAACAGAACCCAGCCCAAGATTCCCAACTGGGCCCCAAAACTTTTTCATATGCAGGATATCCAGGGATATCAAGCAGCCATGTGCTGGAATACACACAAACAATTCCAAAGCTGAGGAAAACATTCCCTAAGACATTACAGGTTTTCATGGACAAAAATTCATTCTGAAACACCGTTTTCATTATACTGAGAGTGTAACATGACTTTTGGAATGAAAAAACTTACACTGAGACAGTAAGTGGAGCCCTGCGAGTCCATCACGCACAAGACCTCCCATTACTTCTGACGCCTTGGCCCTGAGGATGGAGCAGGTTTCAGCCCAGCAGACGCAGGCGGCCCGAGGCAGAGCCAGCAGGTGCAGCAGCCTCCCTCAGAGGTCTCAGAACTGCAAACAGCCGCCTGCCTCAACTCATCTGGGTGAACACAGTCAGGGACACGCAGCTGAAGTCAAGCGAAACGGCTCTAACACTTCTCACCAAAAGGCAAGAAATGCACGTGGCATTTCAGTTCTGCTGTTAGAGTACAAACATGGGGTAAGGCTTGCTCTCATTTTTTCAGAAGCATAGTCCACCCTAAATATTATAAGTAATTTAAACAATAACACTTCCACAAAGCCTTTTTTCCCCCCCAATAATCATATGTAATATAGTTGCCCTGCTCTAATGGAGGCTGGGGAGAGAACTACAGCACCCATTTTAAGAGCATCTTGCTTTGCACTCCTGGGCTTTGCTGTGCATCGCCCACCGCTGCTCATTTTCTCACTGATGACCTTTCCATTTGCCACACTTGTGGGCACTTGAGAACACAGTACTCAAGTTTCCAGTTCCACCTTCTCCCTTACTAACCTTCCTTGATTAAATGCCACAGAGCCAGCTAAAGCACACTGCACATGATCCTATCACTGTGCCCACCTTCAGGAATATCTTCACCTGTTTCCAGCGGGATTTATTAACCCCTTAACTACTGCCTGCTTTGTCAACACCAGTCGAGCCCCACTTACAGCATACATAGCAACAAAAGGAACTAAGCCACTATCCTATTAACCTCAAACTGAAATTTATGCCTTTCTCTAATGCCCCGTGACACTGATCACCACAAATGCTTTCTCCCTAACACACTTTTACTTAACTTATACACCACTTTAAAATGAATTTACTCTGCCCTATTAGATTCGAAGGCAGACAGAAGGGAACATAAAGCATTGTGAAAGACTTTTTAAAAAATATTAATTAAAAAACACACTTGCTTTCCTTCACGTGACTGTATCAGAAAAAAAATACATTATGATTCACTTACCACTCATTATGATACCTACTTTACATGATACATGTAAAATCTTTTAGACACAGTATTACTATAGACCTAAACAAATTATACCAGCTGATGCCATACCAAATTATGTCACTTGTTTCAAACAATATTACCATGCCCTCCCACCAAGAGCCATCAAGCCATCCATGCCCCAAGAAAGGCTGGCTGTGAATCCAGCTGCTCTTGCCACAAATTTAACCCAGAGCTGGCAGGGGATTATTTATCACTGAGCCAACACAATACCAGTCACCAGAAGTGTTGGGGTTAACCTACAGCAAAGTGAGGCAATTTTACTTGAAGACACAGACCAATAGAAAGTCAGCAACATAATCATCATCATTTCACAGCTGAGCTGACATTATGAGCCTGAATCTTAGATTGAAGCATTATCTGCAGCTTTACACCAAGGTGCATGCACTTCACCATTCCTCAAAACACAGACATTATTGCCAAATAAGCAGGAACTGCATGACCTTAAGGATGTATTATGTTCTGCAAACCAGGGCACAGAAGCCTGAGCTGCAGCTCAACTGTACATCTGGAAAAAGGCATCTCATGATACTGACTGAAGCTCTGGGGAGCTCTCACACCAGCCCAGCAGGGTAGGAGAAGTTTACCCTTCCTCATTCCCTTACAGAAACCATTTTTAAAAGTGCCAGTGAAAATGGCATCTTTCCAGGCCCTCTTCTTTTCTTTTGCCTCCCTACTGAGCTATGTGACCCAAAGTTAAAGTAGGTAATTCGTGAAATACAAAGAGAAAAATATCAACCCTGATTTCTCAGAAAATTTAGTTCAAATGTATTATACAACACTTGAAAAGGTACATTTCTGACCTTAAGGATGGCAGCTGCTTCTTTAATATGCAAAAAATATAACTTGCAGTCTCTTCTGAGGAAGACTCCAGGATATCTGGCAAACTACAATAACAGGCTTTCAATTCTTCCCCTGCAGATTTGTATTCACATGGCAACCAAATTACCAAGCTACCAAGATACAATGTCAAAATCATACATACAAATCATCACCTAAAACTGAAAGTCAACTAATATTAAAAAACCTCTCTTATCAGTGAATCTCTGTATCTGCCAATGCATGCAAAGGCCCATAAACATACACAGTTAAAGCACATGTGCATGTATACGCACAGATCTGAGCCTCTGAGCACTTGCATTACTCAGCTGTCATGCTGTCCCCATGACCGGAAGGCTCAGTCCCATTAAAGTCTGATGGCAGAACTGGTACCACACTGCTTCCTGAGCATGTACCCACTTCAGATGCAGCCATGTCATTATTGCCCAGACCCTACCCCTTCTAAAACCTAAACCCCTGTGACTGCCACACTCACGCATCCCATATACCAGCTACACAGAAAAGAGCAGGGAGGAAAACCCTAATTAAACTCTGAAGAAAAGATATACAGATCTTCAACTGATATTTATTCTCAGTCTTTCACTTCTTTAATCAACATCTGTTCTCAGAAGGGTCAACTCAGAGTCATTAAGTGCTGATCTTGAGGAAACACCTTACAACAACTGAGTATGTTATGAAATTGTCACTATATGAGCTACCATTTCCAATGAGATAAAAGAAAGCAGTGTATTGATATTTTGTTACTTGCTGTGAGTTTATAGCAATCTCAAACACTGCCATCTATCTTCATAGCTCTAAACAACCACAGAAAAGTCTTATATTTACTTTTAAATCAAAATCCTACAGAAATGTTCTGTTCTTGTCCCAAACATGAAATTACTCCCAAGATTATGCTGGCTCAATGCCCAGGACTAGTAACACCCAGTCTCAGTGCAGCAACTAGCTTCAGATTCAATATCTTGTAGCTCTCCAGCTCTTAATAAAAGCCCTGGGCAACTAAAAAAAGGATAAAAGCGATTTCCTATTTGTTTTTGTTTTTTTTTTCCAAGTCAGGTGCCACCACATGTAATACTCAAGTCTTGAGGCTGGCCTGATCAACCAGAAGTAATGCAGCCATTCTAACCTCAGGCAGAGAAAACCGTACAGATCAAACCACAAAAGCGATACCTGTGCCATGGGTAAAGGGGAGAGACACTGTGAAACAGCAATCCAAAGACAAGTCACAGAGCAAGGTTAAATTATGTGCAGCACGGGCAAAAACGTTGAATGGGGCACTGCTATTTCCATTACAGACGAGGTACTGAGGCAAAGGAATAAAGTCAATGCACCACTAAAATCTCAGTGCTATTCTGCACTTAGTCCATAGCTCTGTAGATCAGACTCCAAGCATCAATACAGAGAGCCAGAAAAAGAAGAGCACATACTTAAGGGTCACAGGACTGTCTTGTCCAAACTTAAAAGTTACTTTTTAGATGCCTAACTCAGAGCTAGTCATCTAGTTGCCCCTCAATAAAAAAAGTATGCACTTCTAGAAGTGCATTTTTTAGCAGCTATTTCACAAAATCCTGAAACAAATGTTTGGGATCGAACAGATCTGTCAAAGTCTGGACATACTGACTCTTTTCCACTGTCTATATATGGAACCATTGGTGACAAACTCAATCTAAACCAAGATGCAGTCACCTAAGGTTAAAAGGAATTATTCTTCTCTTGGTTATGAAGTTTCTGATTTGACTGTGTCACCCAGGACAGGCTGCTGACTGGTCACTGTGCATCGTCAATGAAGCTGGACTCCTTGCCCTCACGTCCCACTCCCTCTTCATGTCCTCCATACACAATCTTTATTTCACCAACAAATCATGCTGGATTCCTACAGACAAGCTCTCCTTCACTGCACTGACTGATGCATTACTTGGACCAGTCCATTCTCAGTACAGGATGAGGGCATATAAGAAACTTGGGAAAGGCAGAGTAAATTGCTTCGATTCTGTCTAATCTTGAAAATTCCAGAATTAGTTTCTCTTCCCTAATTTTTTAAGCCTTTTCTCAAAACCAGGAGCATACATTAAGTTTGCTTGAACATCTGGATCTTTTTTTAAGAGAAACCTGAAAAGTCTTCCAGATTCAGGAGAGGATCTACTAAACTGTTAAGTAATATCATCAAACAAGTTGGTCTCTGCTGTCCCTCAGGCGCATCAGAGATGGACATAGTCTGACTTCCCTTACCTTTCCTGATACATTTATTGACAAACATACCAGGAAATTAATTAAAAATATATATAAAATAATGTACTACACAAATCCAGTCATGCTTCTAACTATTCACGTTGATTCTTCTAACTATTCACGTTGACTCTATGTGTTGCTTACTTATTAAGCAGTAGCTTATTTCCAAATTACAGGAATTGTTCCAGGTACCAAGGCTACTGGAAAGACACATTCAAATGTCAAACCATATGTAATGTAACATTTTTGAACAAATACTTCCTATTATTGCCTGGCAGGGAAATGCTAATTTAATTCACTAAGTTCAATTCTTCTGAGCCTTATTTTTGCCTTAAATAGCTCAACGTGTTCAAATGTTCATCGCCAAATTCAGACCTGTCCTAAACCCATGAGACACACCGAAAGCAGCCACAGTGAACTGCTACCACAGAATACGTGAGAATATATACCACAGAATACTGCTTGAAGAGTTGCTATGAGAAAAGAGAAACAGAAAGACAATGCATTAAATCAGAAACAAGAATATCTAATGCAGCATGCTAATCAGACAGATTTCATTAAGTCTCCTCCAAGACAATCTACTGAGGGAATCTACCAAGAGGAAAGAATAACCACATCATTAGCAATTTGTACTGCTGTCAGGAACCCATCCAGTCACACCATATATTAAATGTTTAAGCAATTGCTAAGCAGACATGAAATTTTCCAATCCAAAGGCCTATGTCCAATCTGCCAATGAAAAAAATTAAATACAGTGAGTCATTTTACTCAGTCTCTCATCTCAAATATCATCAGAGGTTTTTTCATTAAAACATGTCAATTGACATCATAGGAGGTGTTTCACTGGCGTGTGTTGTATGTACAGAAGCAGATACCAAATCCAACTCTGCCTGCCCTTAAAAAGTGAAAAAAGTACAGTTTCATATATTCAGGAGTCACCACCTAAAATGAACGTGATATTTACCTGAAGGTCCTATTCTTCTGAAGAGCCTATTTTTAACTATGTGTCCTGATACTGAAAGTATCCAGATAGAGAAAACTGAGCAAGTTTTTGTAACAGAAGGTTACATCTCTCAGACTTTCATAAGTCCTGTTCTTAATGGGATAAAAAAACATCTGCAGAAGGGCGATCTGGCAGATATACAGAATCACAGAACCAATTAGGTTGGAAAAGACCTCTGCGATCATCAAGTCCAACCTCTGACCACACACCACCATATCTAGACTACGGCACTGAGCGCCATGTCCAACTCTTTCCTTAAATACTCCACCAGCTCCCTGGGCAGTCCATTACAATGTCTAATCATCCTTTCTGCAAAAAAATTCCTCCAAATGTCCAATCTAAACCCCCTCTGGTACAGCTTAAGACTGTACAACCTGTCTGGACTTCCAAAACGCTTTAACAAGCCCACTTGCTTCTAAAACTAAGCAAACAGTGAGCGCTCAGAAAGGCTAGGCATAAACTGCAAAAACATGGGAACACAAGCACAGGATGGAATGGTCACTTTTCAACAACTGTTCTCTGTTGTTTTTCAATACATTTAAAACTATGAAGTGATTTTAATAAGATGGCAAAGTCTGCAGATGCCAGGACGTAACATCGCAAACAGCATCAACTGTGAAAAATGTCTTAGTTACTGGTTGACAAAGTAGTAGATGCAGATAAATGCAAAAACTGGGGCACACAAGAAAAAACATTCAAAATTCATCTTCAATATTATGAGCTTCAAATTCCTATGTTGTAGGAACTGGGAAAAAATGCAATCAGATATGGACATACTCAAATCACACTAAAGGAGGAGGCTCCTCAGCAACATTAACACTGTGGAACTATTTTCCACACAATACCAGAGTTCTTACAGCATCGACGGGTTCAAAAGGGATTAGAGAGGTTCCCAGAAGACAAATTCACTAACAATTGGAAATTACATAGTAACACCTCAGGGAATTCCCAGGGTGCAGTCTTAGGGAAAATATTGTTATGTTTCTGTTTTATTATTCTGGCACTGGCTCACAGAGGAGACAGGAGAGAAGGCCAGGCAGAACTTCAGTATAACCAACACCAGTCACATTAAAATCCCGTTACATTGCAGTCTGATAAACCAGCAAAATAAACAAATTAAACCAAATAGGTCCTTTGTTTTTGAGAGCTACCGAAACATCTGAACTACCTAAACCCAAAGCAGGGAATTTACTAGACAAGCATGTACTTTTTAAGCAAGGAGTAAAGCTGTCACTGCCTCGCAGTTTTAACATTAACTAACTTGTCTGCACTGCATCAGATTGCTTGTCCCAGCATCAGATTTATGGCAGCATATGGACTTTCATCCTCAGAGAGCACCTTTGTGCTCTTCATCCTCAGAAGCATTTGTCCTTCTGGTAATTGATGTTCTGGAAAGCAGCAGAAAAGGGAAGTACTGCATGTCTTGCCCATCAGCTGCAGGAATCAAAATACACTAGTCAGAAGTGAAACAAGTCCAAACCAAATGAGTAAGGGCTCAATTATTGATCTGCTACAAGTCATGTTACTGCCCCAGTTAACTCTGAGGTCACTGCACTGCTGTGTTGCAGTTTTTCTGGTTGGAACAATGCTCACGTACCATCTCTTACTAAATACATGTTGATCCACTGCAAACTGCCTAAGGATCTGGACAAGCCCAAGAGGAATTCATCATGAACCTTCTTCTTCCTACTGGTATAGATCTACCCTGAAACCATAGATTAAACATGTGTAAAACAATGACTAGATTTTCTAGTTCTGCAGAAAAAATTACTCTTGGGTAGAGAGGAACAGAGGCTCTATGTTTTGTGCTTCGTATTTGGAGTTGTTTAATTTTTTCTTCTCAAAAATGGATTAAATGCAGAGGATTTTGTAGGCATTCCTACCTATGAAAGAAACACAAGAAGGATTTCAGTTTTCATCTGGGTTATTATCATGTGAAAGCCTACCCAGCAACAGGCAGGGGAGTTGCCAGACCACAGGCTAAGTCGAGTTAGTATCTAAAAGCTCTTGCTTTTAAATATCACTTTTTCTGGTATTTATTACACGTTATTCAAAGTACAGCTTATAATGCATCTATACAACAAAGTGAGGTTTCGATAAATCTTCGGCTGTGTGGAGGGACTGGATTCTGACTTCACCACGTGTCTACATCAGGCTGCATGACACACCTAAAGCACAGCACTGCTCAGTGAGACACAAACTTTAAACGCTTCAGTAAATGCAGATCCAAATTGCTACTGTTTTTTAAACATTCCAAGACCTCGGTGAAATAATTTTTGTCAATGTTTTTCAAAATACCCCAAGTTCGTGTTTCTAAAATTTACATGCAGAAAAACGTTCAATGTAGGGTATTCATTCTGACACACATTTTTTAAAACAGACTTCCCACACTTTTTAAATCATGACCATTGCCAGCTAGAGAGGCAAATTAGAAATGGAACATAACAAAAGAAAGAAACAAAAAAATCCTCTAACTGTGATGTTTAAATGTTCCCTCACTGCCTTACAGTGCTGTACTATGATTTGAATGACACAATTGGACTCTGAGAACCTACAAAAGAAAACTCTCTTGTCTAGAAGGCAAGAGTTGTCTTTCTCTGCCTACCGTTCATTCATATCTGGGTTGTGAAGAAAAATGGCTTGACTGACCAGCTTTACCTACTGCCTGTGACCAGCGTAGATACAACTTGTACTTCATCCTTGCCATTCCGCTAAAAAAATTCCCTGCTACTTTCGCTGTAATAATGCTGCAAAATTTGGCACCTCACAGCCTCCTTATATAAAATGAGAATTGATTTCAATTTGCTGTTTCTACTTTGTCCTAGCAACATGAAACACACACACACACAATTTGATTATATAATCTTCAGATACGTGGGAGGGACTTGGAGGCTTGCCTGAAAACCTGCCACTTCTTATGCATTCAAAGGCTCGACAGCATGTTTCTCCTAAGTACACATCCATGTAGCTGAAATCACAATTGAGCTCCTCCACTCTATATCATCAAAAAAGCTACCAAAAAACCAAAAGCCACAAAGGCAAGAGGGTAAAATTAAAAAAAAAAAAAAATTAACAACATGCGTGACATCTATACAATAGCCTGATGTTGGTCCTGCCATAAATAAGAACAAGCCCAAAAAAGGTAATGGATTTACACCAATTTATACTATCCAATAACTTCAGTGATTTCAGTCCAAATACCAGCAGATCAGTAACCATAAAATACAGTCACCAGAATTGACACTGACGTCACTGTTGCTGGCAGCTTTTTCTGAAATCTGTGGACTTGCTGAACCTTAGCCTTTTTTTCAATAAACACTCAAGCATGTAACACACCAGTAGTTCCAGTGACAGAAGTGTTAGACACTTCCTGTTCCCTTTATCTATCACTCTTCNATTATATAATCTTCAGATACGTGGGAGGGACTTGGAGGCTTGCCTGAAAACCTGCCACTTCTTATGCATTCAAAGGCTCGACAGCATGTTTCTCCTAAGTACACATCCATGTAGCTGAAATCACAATTGAGCTCCTCCACTCTATATCATCAAAAAAGCTACCAAAAAACCAAAAGCCACAAAGGCAAGAGGGTAAAATTAAAAAAAAAAAACAATTAGCAACATGCGTGACATCTATACAATAGCCTGATGTTGGTCCTGCCATAAATAAGAACAAGCCCAAAAAAGGTAATGGATTTACACCAATTTATACTATCCAATAACTTCAGTGATTTCAGTCCAAATACCAGCAGATCAGTAACCATAAAATACAGTCACCAGAATTGACACTGACGTCACTGTTGCTGGCAGCTTTTTCTGAAATCTGTGGACTTGCTGAACCTTAGCCTTTTTTTCAATAAACACTCAAGCATGTAACACACCAGTAGTTCCAGTGACAGAAGTGTTAGACACTTCCTGTTCCCTTTATCTATCACTCTTCCGCATGCCTTGCTCTTAAGGCAAATGGCAAACTTTCAGTTATCAATGAAGTCAGTCTGTTTTCACTGATAGGCTAAGATTTTCAAAAATACCACAGAAAAAGTTTTAACATTCACTTTTGCAGTCTTAAGAAAAGTTCCAATTATTCTGTTTGAAGACTCACAGAACTGAAGAAAAACACAGAAAAGAGACAAGGCTCAACTCGACATATTTTTACAGCACAAGCATTAGCAAGCTGAATCCAGCTGAAATGTACCAGCCTTTGAAAAATCATTAGCATCATCTTTGTTTTCTCTTTTTCAAACTTTGAAACAGGATGCTGTCTCCAATCTGTCTGACTTCAAAAGCAGAAAATTATTTGTCCTCAATATGATTATATCTGCATACTGAAAAACCCTTTATGAACGCTTTAATTTTGACCTTTTTTACCTTACATTTCTTCTTTAAGACATGCAGATGAAACTTCCACAACTGGACACCAATTTGCTCCCACATAAATAAGTGGAAAATAGCTGATATTCCTGAAATCTTTTTGAGATCTTAGTCACTCTTCACCAACAATGACAAGAGATGCCATAAGTTATTCTGATAAACTGAATATGGTAATATATTCTGAAAGTTCACAGTATTTCAGTTCTTCAAAATACCAGGATGAGTGAAGAGACAGAAGCAATTTTTGGGACACCCATCTCAAAAGTCTGCCATGTGCCTCATGCTTTGGGCATATACACCATGTTCCAGGCCCACGGCGACCAGTATTTCCAGTAGTGTCTTTTCTTCAGCACAGTAACGGGAAGGTTGTCATTGCAGTTGAGGCAAAAGGCTGGGAGTCCTGAGACTCAGGACAAACATTCAACTCGGTCATGGATTCTTAATGGACTGACCCCTGACACTTTCAAACCTTTCAGAAGAATGGCTGTTTCTTGCTCTAAGAACGCCACTTGGCTTCCCAAGGTTTGTGCAGCAATCTGCAAGAGACTGTCCACACTAAAGCAACACAAACTAATTTCAAATCAATGGCCATGTGTAATGATTCAGAGGAAGAGTTTACATAGAGCTTATGACAACTTCCAGGTTTTCAGAAGTTTCTACTAAGAAAGCTGCCATATCCTGGCATGCCCTGCTCTAGCCTTTCTAGAGCAGACTTTAGTATGTAGCCAGCAAACTAAGAGGACTGACTAAAACATCCATACTTAAACCAAATATTTGAAGAACTAATGAGAATGGTGGAAACACTTTTTAGCTAAGAAAATGAGTCTGGAGACTGGATGATACCAAATGAGCCAAGAGGACAGAGCTGGCACAGGCAGACTTTGGACAAGTTTGAGATAGGGAAGGGGTAAATATAGGTGCACTTACAAAAGAATTGTGGATCTTCCTCCTGAGCCGAAGTAGAGTTGCAGAAGTGGAAATAGACCAGAGGGTATAGACTCTTGCCTAATCTGTGTGTAATTTATACCAGTAAGTAAATAGCAATAATGTCTTAAAATAGTTCAAAAGTTTAGGGTGACACGTAACACACTCCTATACGTGCACTGGGTGTCTGAGAAAACCAGTATGGATGGAGCTCTGGGACAGTGTTGTATTTAGGGTCCAAATATCCTGGAAGTTAGCACAGATCTGAGAGCTGAAGGCAGTTGGGATGCTACCCTGCCTATTTTGTGACAGGGTAACAATACGCCTAAAACCACGAAATCTTTCAGATGTGCCAAGAGAAACAATACAAAGGTTTCCTGAGATATAGAAAGCATAGCAGATGTCCCAGCACTGCCAAATTCCTGAGACTGAGGAGTGTTCAAGTAGATTAGTGTCAGTTCCACCAATCTGACCAGTCAGATTAACTCTGGAAAAGACGGTACACTACAGATCAGAATTCCTGCATTTCTGCCGTTGGGTGAATTCATCGTTCCTGAGTAAGTTTCCACTTTCTGACACTGCAAAGAGCAAGCATGCAAAGAGCTACTCTTGAGGTTTAGGTAACTGTACAGGCAATCCCTGTTGGCCAAGTCCCATCTTTTTAAACCTGTGAGACCAGAGAACAGCAGAAAACTGTTACGTATTTCCTAGAAAATTGGACAGAATTACACCTCTTTTCTTCTGGTAAGCCATAAGCTTGCTTTTTTCAGTTTTTGTTCCAAGCTGGTCACATTAGTGTCAGAAGAATCGTATTTTTACAGAGGACATTCTTTCCAAACCACAGCTTTATTCACTTCTGACTCCAAGGTGACCAAAACAAACATTCTAGCAAAGAGAAGTTGGTCGCCAAATAGCTGTAAGAAATTTCTGCCAAAATGCCTTTTTCACAAGCAAATTTTTCTTATTATTTTTAACTGTCATAAGAAAATCTTTTTCTCTGCCCTCTCTCCCACTTCTCATCTCGAGAAAAATTTCATATCCACTCTGTAATAAATTAGTATGTCTGCAACTGTCATAAAGTAACACACATACAATCAAGTAGGAAATTGTTCCCTTCAATCCATCACAGAACGCAATAAGCAATAAAAAATAAAATAAAATTACTAGAACAGAACAGAAGCTTTCAAAATATATTTATTTGCCTCCCTTTCTTTTACCAACATTTTTTTCTTACTGGATTTCTCAAAGAAAAAAGAAAATTAACAACACCAAGAGCATTTTTAAAGCCACCTTCATATTGCCTGAAATGAAAAAAAGCACATGAATCCAAGTTTTTGCCAGCTATGTATAACCTCTGCATTATCACAGATTTCACCATTTACAGACAGATGGTTGATTCCCTCTTCATCTTCCTTAAGACATATGCTTTTCTGTTGAACAAAACTCTCAACAGAAGTTACAAAAACTTACAAAAGAACACATGAACAAATGAAGTGCAGAGGCCGTAAGGCACTTAATACTGTCAATTTCTGTATATGACATTTCACAGTAATCCAGGCTGCACTAGTCTTTAGTGTACTCACAGAATCTAACCCCTATTTCTCATTGGCTCACTCCTTTTCTAACTTTCTCATTTCCATATTGGCAACTTCCAAGCTTCATTTATCTTCTATTCATAAAGGGAAGAGTAGTAAAGGCCTACAAAATGATAGACCACTGCACAGAGAATGGAATTCCACCACAGTCAGTTATCTCAAGCCTTTGTTATTTGTAGGTAGATGAAGGTTCATACAGTTTATTGGTAAAGCTTTTGATTAAACCTAAATTAAAAGAGGAGCCTATTGTGCCATTATTATTTGATTTCTACTCAGACTAAAAGCAGAGGTTGAAGAAATATATTGCTAAGGAATACCTTCTTTCTAGTTCACTCCAGCACCTCCTGCAAATATTTACATTCTCAACACTACAGGTGCAGCCTGGTGTCCACCCAGCTGCTATCTTCCATCTGAGGGTCTGCTCTGTTCTCTTGAGATTATTAGTCTCTTAATTAAAACATTTGTATATACACATTATTTTGGGAACTAAAAATATTATTACATTTTTGGAAAAATTAACTCTTCTGCTCTCAGAAGTGTAGAATTGAACTTTGCAACATGCTTTGGATAAACTACCCTTCAAACTGGGTTTCATTACTTCCTTGGTTTTCAGTAAACCAAACAAAAAATTTAAATGGGATCATCCTATCCAGGTCAGCAAAAGTAACCCATTCTACAATAGATATTACAATTTTCTCATCTCCAAGTACAACTATGTCTAATTAGTAGCAGCTGATGATAATCCATCACTTATTGGACCATTCTCCCCTCTTATGAAGGTCCCACTGCATCCACACATGTGCTCTAGGACATCCTTTCACAATGATTTCCAGTGCTGCCAGTCTTTGAATGTTCTTCCGGTCACATCTTACTGGCTAATAAAACATTTGTATAATGTCTCTCTGAATACTCTCTAGACCACAATAGGCTACAAAATCTTAGCCAGAAGTTTCCACTCTGAAAAGTGGAATTTGTGCACTTTAGAAGTCCCCAGGCCTCAACTTCAGGTATCACTGTATAGGGGAAAACCTTGAGAAAACTAAACCAGTTAACAAGCTGGTATAAAATACATTTTCAAGATGGCCAGAGGGTACCAAACAATAGTAGATGACTGCATTTGGAACAAATTCAGTGTACCTTACACTAGCAGATACATCCCAGCAAATAGAGCCTGACATACATCACATTTAAAGTGAGCTATGTGTTAGCACAGTTTCAAGTATATACTTTTATCAAGTACAACTATCACTGCTAACACCTTTGAAAGACAGCACAAAATATCACTGGAAGTTACCCTTGCTTTATGTCAGACAGCTTACCATTCTGAAGCAGTTTGCACACTGTTAGTGGTGACATATATTCGGAGAACCTCATCATCATGTAAACAAACAAGGCATCATTTAGCATCTTCTAACAGAAACATAAAGATTACATACAGTTTAATCTTTAATTGAATATAGTTGCATATCTAACTCATAGATCCTTCTTCTCTGATCAACAAAAAACATTCCTATATAAAACTGATTCAATCTATTCTACAGCTGCTGCTGGAATGGACATCTTGCTGCCAAACTGCTCCAAAATCAAGTTTCTATTAATGAACAGTTGAAAATATAAAGTAAAGCTTTCCATTTAGGATCACATTTCTTGTTCTGCACCTTTGAATTTATCATGCATTACAGCTGGTACTACACAGCTAAATTCCCTGTTACTCATCAAATGAATGGATATTTTACCATCATCCTGCCATACTACAACACTGGCTGGACAAGAGCTGCTGGTTTCAAGCTACAGTGATCAATGGCACGGATGACTATGTCAGCAGACTGGCAAGCAGATCTAGCTTTAAATCACAAAAACATATGCTGTGGCTTTATTATTTCAAAGGGAGATGTCACCAACCATTAGTGAAAGTGAATACAAATATCACGCTCTCTCCACTTCCATCTTCATTACCTTCATCTGTTTTCATTTTTTCCCTCGCCAAAATGTTTTAGACACTTTAGTGCTTGTGAAAGACGTTCCTTCTGTTTTTTTTAATGGGACTATCCTTAGACCTTGTAGTTAGTTCAGGATGATTTTTAATTAAAAATGACACAGTCCTCCTGAAGGTGTTCTTTTTCATCTTGCTTGAATCCCCACATGTCTAGCTTTCCCCAAAGACAGCTCAAGAGGAAAATTATGACAGATGCCGGCAATGTACAGAAACAGTAGGAGGAAGAACATCAACAGGGAGCAGAAACTGACTGAAGCATGTGAAGGAAAAGGGAAAATAGAGGTAGAATTTAGAGGTAACAGCAATTGGGACAGTTAGCCACTCAGTAAAGGAGTAAACTTGAAAGTCCATAATCATTCCCCTCTCATCCTTATTTACCTTCTTCCTTGATCTTTTTTTATATGACATGGTGATAGATAGCTATAACAGAGCTGATTTGACCTAATTATTTTTAATATTAAAAGAAACAAGAGTGTTGAAGATGCAAATAAATAAAGCATGACAAAAGTAAGATGAAAAAACACTACAAATTAACACTCTAATGGACACAGTATAAAAAAACTGCAATATGATTACATTTTATTATAGTGGAGTTGTTTGTTTTTAAGAAAAAGAGAGAACGAAAAACTTCTAGCCATTGGGAAAAAATTTTACACTACTTAAGAATTTTAGCACTCAGTCATTCTACATTTATACAGATTTGGTTGATTAGCTGGAAGATCAAAATACTAAAGGTACATCAGGGAAAACAGTTACAAATCAGATTTCAGAAAAATAACATATCAGGCATTCAAAAATATACGGGGTCTTATTTACCACAATCATTCTTTCTGGAGCTTGAAGGTGTATAAATAGAAACCTTTCACCAAGAGGTTTATTATATTTCATCAGGAGGCCTGACACTTCAGACAGTGAAGGACTTCACATGAACATATTCTTCATGAATAATTAATAAACAGCTGGTTTGGCTCCTTTAAAAGCAGCTTGCTTCTTTTGTTTCTTTTAGCTGCTACCCTCCTACTTTCAACTGTAAGGCAGACAGCAACACTTCTTCCTTCCTCCCAAACCAGGAAAATACTTCTTAAACACATAGGCTGAAACAACTTTCTAGATTACACAGAGATATGATATGTCACTATTCTCTCCATAATTTTTAACTCTTGTAAGAGAAATAAAAGTTTAACAGCTTGACTTAAGAATATTTTGAATTCTCACAATTTTGAACAACTCACAATTAAAAAAAATTTTTGTTCTCCTTATTGTTAAAATACTTTAAGGCAATTTAAAGTATTAATATTAAGAATATGATTAATAGAACTGCTTATTAATATTAATTTTAATACCTTGAGATGCTTAGCGTGAAGTAAGGCAAACTGTATTTTTTGGTGTTCCATAGCAAAATAAATAAATGCTACTGGTAGAGCACACCAGACTCAACCAAACCATCTGCATTTCTCCCAAAAGGTGTAATACAATATAAAGTTCTGTTCTGAATTGAGAGATACAGTTGATAGACTAAAGGAAATTATTTAATTTTTTTCTACATTTTTATAGAGAACTCCTTTTGCCTTTAGAAGCAGAAATACCTACAGTATTATCTGAGAGTTCTCCAGATATATTCTGTGATCTAAGTATACTAAACCAATTTCAATTTCCCTGGTTTAAAAAAAAAATTTAAAAAAAAAAAAGTAAGCTTGTCTGTCATCTTATACAACCCATAAGGGTCATTTCACAATCACATTTAATATTTGCTTCTGTAACAAAACTTCTAACACCATTTATCCTCCTACTGCATGACGTAGTCACTACATGGACATATTTTCTACTTAAATGAATGCAGCACACAACTCAGGCAGATGGAATACCTTGAACGCTAGTAACATTTACAGTTAGGAATGTTATGCTGGAAATGTCAGCACCTCACTACAGGACATTAATCCAGGAGAGTGCTCCCCTTGACTAGTCAGATATTCTACCACAGAGACCATTTATTTATTTTGCTCTGAACCTTAAAGTACCAAGTGGACGCTGCAAAAGAAGATTTCCCAAGCTAGCAGACTGATGGTATAACGAAGTACAGCAAATTTTGCTCACAAATGTGGCTGTCAGGGGGTCAGTAACACATTAATGAAGTCACAGGACAACCCCAAGAATCAAACTATGTGTCTGAGAACGCTGTCCAAACACTTCTTGAACTCTGGCAGCCTCAGTGCTGTGATCGCTTCCCCAGGGAACCTCTTTCAGTGCCCAACCATCCTCTTCAAAAGGGTGATGAACCTTTTCCTAATAACCATCTTAAAGCTTCCCTGACACAGCTGCACACCATTCCCTCGGGTCCTGTCACTGGTCACCAGAGAGGAAATCAGTGCCTGCCCCTTCCGCATGAACCACCTCCTTGAGGCTGTCCTCATGTGGTTCTTCTGTGGCTGTGTATCAAAACACACGGCCCAACTGTCTCTTCCCTCTGAAAGGAGCCAAGAAAACCCAGAGTAATGGCATTAGAAGAAATTTGCATGTGAAACTACAAGCAAAAGTTGTTACGTATGTATCGTGGAATCACAGAATAAAATAGGTTGGGAAAGACCTCTGCAACTGAGTCCAGCCTTTGCCTGAACACCACCGTATCATCCCGACAATAGCACTGAGTGCCAAATCCAGTCTTTCCCTAAACACCTCCACAGACAGTGACTCCACCACCTCTCTAATATCTAAGCACCCTTTCTGCAAATAAAGTCCTCCTAATTTCCAACCTAAACCTCCCCCAGTGCAGCTTAAGACTGTGTCTTCTCATCTTGTCCCTGGTTGCCTGGGAGAAGAGGCTGACCCTACCTGGCTACAACCTCCTTTCAAGGAGTTACAGAGAGTGCTAAGGTCACCCATGAGCCCTCTCTTCTCCAGGCTAAACACCCCAGCTCCCTCAGAAGCTCCTCATATGACTTAATTCTCCAGGCCCTTCACCACCTCTGTTGCCTTTCTCTGGACTTGTTCCAGTACGTCAGTGTCCTTCCTGAACTGAGGGGACCAGAATTGGACAGAGGACTCAATGTGCAGCCAGTTTCTATTACCCTGAAATATCCTGAATCATTACCCTAATTACTACAATCTAAATTACTCCCCCAAATATCCTGAAATATCTTGGTATCTCCTGTTTGTCAGAATAAGCAAACTCTCATCACTTGTTCAACATACAGTCTCACAACTGAAATAAATACACAAGGTAATGTTACTGTATGAGTATTTTATTGCACTGTATTTTGAAAAAAATTGTATTTGGCAGGGCTAATAGTCTCCCCAGCACTCTCAGCTGATAAACTTATGTTTCCAAAATGCGGACCTTGACCTATTACAACTTTGGAACACTTTGGAAAAAGTGACCAGAAACCTTTCAGCACAGTTCAGAGACTTAGGGAAGTTCAGCCAAAGTAGTTTGGTCTGTGTGCAGCCTTCAACAGGCTTCCTTCATTTTGACAGCCTTTACTTACTCCAAGTACACACTTCCCCCTCCCCTGTGATTACAGACACACTACACACAAAAGAGGCAGCTGTAGGAACATATCTGCAGCACCAAATGAAGATAGCAGTTATTTGAAGGATCTCTTCCTCTCGTCACAGAAAACAAGGTGTGCAGTATAAAGAGAAACCCATCTCTTGTGATGACAGAAAAAAAGGCTTCTCTGCCTCCAGACAAAGCTTGTTTGCTGCCAGGCAAACCCCAAACTTTACAGAGGCGATCCATAGCTGCAAGTTTCTCATGTGTTGCATGTCTGGACTTGGCAGCATTAGGTTAACAGTCGGACTCAATGATCTTAGAGGTCTATGGCAACCTAAAGGATACTGTGATTCTACATCCAACTCTTCCTAAGGCCTCATTAAAAGACTGCCAGAGTAATCAAGAGTTGCAGCTCTTAACCAACAACAGCTTTGCTAAGAACATGAACCCCTACACAATGCACAGAACCTGTAAACTGAGTTCCTGGGTGCTTAGAAACAAGACTAAATTAACAGGCCTTTCCAAAATTATTCTATATATCTGTCGATTCCTTCTGTTTTGCTTTTTTATCTGGTTCTTCTTACTTGGAGCCTGGATTAAAATGCGAGAGACTGAATTCTTCATCAGACTTAGATGTTTATTATT
>VYZQ01059690.1:0-25897 GCA_013400655.1 Mystacornis crossleyi
AAAAAAAAAAGTTGGTGACAATAGCTACAGCACATGCTAAAAGCACACCTAAATCTTAATCATCTCTTTTCATCTGCAGATAGCTCAAGACTTGAGACCTGCTTTCTTCTCCAATGCTGAAAAAGGTAAATGTAATCAGGGAGTTTGTACTGTTGCAGTAAAAAAACATTTTCCATTTTTTTCTGAAAAATGCAATGTGGAACACCGTAAATTCTAACAAGGACAAAAAAGAAGAGTGAGAAGAGAGAGATTACTCAGCTTTTTAACCCTAAATTCATTGTATTTACAGAGAACTTTATGTACCTCAGCTCCTATCTCCATATACCTTAATTCCAATACAAAGAAAGTTCTTTAGAACAGCTACTGGCAGGTAGCTATAATGCACGCTTTGATGCAACTCATCTCTAGTTCTATTTTTCAAGACTCAGTGATATGGCACATTTATTGCTGAGCAAAGGAAGATAGTCATGAAGTAAGATCACTTAGGTAGCACGGCAGAAAGAAGCTGAAAATTTAATCATTTTAAACACACACAGTGGGGCAGTAAAGAAACCACACCAGCATTGCAAGAGTTCTAAGAAAAATATCTTTGAAACTCAGAAAGGATATTCCAACAGCTGCAACTGTATTTCATAGCAGTAATATTTATAAAGGCAATACAGGTAACAGTGTGAGAAGCTAAACAAGGTTTCATAAAAATATACTTCTTGCCCAAAACAGATTTCGTTTTCATATGTGATCATTAAGTCCATTATCAATTCACATGGCTTCATGTTTAACCCAACTGCGGGTGCTTAGTAGCTGTTGTGAGTTATTTCCAACACATTCTGCTGGAATCTAAAAATCTCAGTGGGCATAAATTAAGCTCCTTACAGTTGTGTGAGACAACGATACTGAGCATATGCTCCAGTTTGTTAGACTGCATGTTAGTCCCATACCTACCCTCCGGGAAGGCTTGTATTTATCTCATCCTTAAGATGACTTAACTGAAGTGCACCATAAAACCTCATTGCAGTAGAAAGGTGAATCTTTCTGCTGCACTGCACTGAATCTACCCTCCAGTTCTAATCTAGAACTGTGATGAGAAAGATGACACTAGAATGAATTTTTTTTTTCCGGAAATGCCCTTCTTCACTATCCAAGCACACCTACCCAGTTAGATAGTGGAGTAGCTATATAGCTGTGTTAGTGGCTCTGTCAGAACAAAGACCAGGTGAGAGGCAGGATCATGAACGCATTCAGCTGTGCTGAGGACTTTGCCAACTGGAGCAGCAGCAGCTGTGCTCATCCCTGAACCCCGAGCACTACATTCCCATAGCTTAGAGAGACACTCACCACTTCACAGAGCCTGAGAAGAGCCACCAGGTAATTAATTACTACTGATAACCTTTAGCCTAAGCTGACTCAAACCAGTACATTTATGGGGGTAATGACATGCAAAACCACGAGCCATTCTACGCTTATTTGGCCTGTATTTATTCTACACAAATTTTCTCTATTTTATGTGCTGTCTTCACGTATTTTATTTAACATTCACCGTAAAATGCTCCAGAAATAAACAGATATTAGTAGTGTCAAGTCTTGAGTGAGTTTCAATGAAGAGCAAGGCTCGATGAAGAAGATCTGATGTTAGACAGCCTGAAAAAGTAGAGGAAAGATTATCACAAGAAAAATATTGACTTTCCTTTACATTATATGAAGTGCCAGAAACGAAGTAAATCAGAACAGAAATTGAGTCTCCATTTAACTTTTAGTTCCTGAGCCATTTGTTGTTTTGGGGGAGGGGGGTTCCCCTTTAAATATGATTTCTTCTACTTTACTTTAAAATAAACTTTAATTCATAAAAAATTCTCAGGGACTGTTGGGGCTTTCATTGTGCAATGATAATAAAGGGAGTTACCTGTCATAGACTGGCTCTTGTAGCATTCCTTTCTTTGTTTGGTAAAATCAGCTTTGCTATTGTATGTATTCCATTGGCCCAGAAACAGAAAAGGGTCAGCATTAATAGTGCCCCTTTGCATACAAACCACAAATAAAATTCAATGTTCAGATAAATCAGAAGCTAATACCAATAGACAAGTTCTCAACATCCTACTGCACACCTAAAATATAAGCTTAAATGTGTATAAGAATTAAATCATTGTTACATTTAAACTGATACCACAAAGAGAGCCTGTGAACAGATAAAGAAGCAATGCTTCTATCTCTAGAGGTGAAGGAAATTGCAGCAATAGATCTCCTGTCACCATGAGGCACCATATTTTGAACTGTCAGAAATAAAATTCAAGTCTCAATAAAAATAAATTGGAGAAACACCAAAAGCGATAGCCTGAGAAGTCTGTCTGTGCCTTCAGTAGGATTTTGTGAAAACCATATTGATTTCAGCTTCCATTTTCATGCAACCATGTGTTCTCCACTATTCTATCCACTCTGTAGGTCAGGTAGATCGGCACTGGTAGATTTAGTTGGAGTACTGCTCCCAGTTACTTGACAACTCCATAATTATTTTGTATTGTCAGTTAGCAAAGGGGAAGAAAAAACATAGGAAGTTTGAAAAAGAACAGAGATCTCCTATAGAAAAAAAGGTTAAAGAAAACAACAAAGTCACTGCAACCTAGTTAAAGTCACTGTTTAAAAAATAAAAGAAGAAAGTGGTCCAAACTTTCACAAAAGATGAAATTATATTTATATTGAGTTCAAGTGTCAGCAGAGGCAACCAGGTATACCCAGTGAGGATGGGAGGTGGCCAGGTGGGCTGCAGTCATTCATGGTACCATCTTCTCATTAATGGCATTAGTACTACAAGTAGCACTGACTGCACGAACTTATCAAGTCCATGAATAGCCCAGTTCCACAGATAACAGAAAAATGTGTGATTCTACTCTAGTATGGTTTGAATATTATGTTTAGAAAGTGATTGGATATATCCCTTAAACGATTTATACAAGACTTTCATTAACTACAATTAAGGTGGACTTCCCACAGAAAATTTGTTTAAGGATATCCATTTCCACTTGAAGCAAAAAAAGTCCCTGTTGTTTAATGAAACATATGAATTCAGATTCATATCTGAATTTTAAATTATCCTTAACTAATACTGAACTTCATTATCTTCCTGTCTACATTCAAATTCTAGCTCTTACATCTAACTTTTGATTTACATATAACCTAAATAATTTTCAAAGCCAGAAACTAAATAAAACCTTTTCATATATTAAATTTCTCTATCCTTAGTCACATATAAGGTCATTTATGTGTGTGAAATAATTAAGCATGAAATTTTAAAAACCTCTTCAGAATTTTAAATATGATAAGTGATGTATTATCAAATTTGAAAGTCTTTCAGTTTCTCACTGAAATGCAGTGGTGCTTTGCTAGCAGTCTGAGCTGAGATGATTAAACAACTGAAGGAACGTTTATGATTTTCTGATCAACAGGACATGGGATCTGACTCAGCCTCTGGCATAAACTACAGCAGCCCTAGGTTGCAGTTTTACTAGTTTATAGTGGGCATCCCAGGAACTGTCAGGGCTCAGCATGCTTTCCATCTAACCACTGAGGTCTGCCTGGAGCAACGAAGAGATGCCCTGAGAAAAGGATTGCTATCACTTTATAGTAAGATTGCAACACATTTGCACTGCACTGAAGGCCATCAGTGGAGAGAGAGCAGATGAATTACAAGGAGACTGCTGGAAAAGATTTTGCTTTTTGCATTTTTCAGTATGTGACTGAAAATACACAGGTATCCTCTAAATAAAAGCATCTCTAAATAGAAAAGTCAAAATTTATTTTAACACATTTAAGCCACGAACTAAGTCTCACCTTTTAGAGAGAAAATCATATTCAGGTAATATCACCAGGAAGTTCTCAACAACTGTGAGCTCACTTATCTTCTCCCTACATTCTGGACTACAAATTGATCATTCCTGGCATTTATAGCAAATGAAATTAGATGAAAAACACATTTAAACACTGCTCTTTAGCCTCCTTCTTTATACATTTGATGAATGATTTTTTTCCCCAAGTCTTAAGTAATAATATCATATTGGGCACACAAACACTTAAAGCCACAAACATATGCTGGGTCAAGAGTAAGTGTGCAACAATTTTCCAGCTTTCCCAGTACAAAAAAAGAAAGTGTGAATGCATAAAAATAAAGACACGAATACATTTTGTGTCTCACTTGTAATTAGGCAAATGGAGTACATTTTTTAAAACAACCACAACTTCCATGAACATTTGCAATATACTCCAAACTCTTTCTTGCCAAGTTCAAATGTAATACAGAATCCTACATTTAATTCAGTGAAGAAAGTTAAACAGAAGTTGGGAAAGTATGTATAACATCATTTAAATTAACACAGACCTTAAAAATAAAATTAAACTGAATGAGAATTTTGGGAAGTCTGGGAGACAGCAGACCAATAACGTAGAAAAAGCAGTTTTTATGCTATAATACCATTATGGATGAAAGTTACTCTGTTCTCCTTTTTGCTCTTTTTTTCCCTTTTTATCTTTATTTAAACGCTAATTAATGAGAAGAGGGTACATATAGATGGATTTGGGGGTATACATTTATTATTTACTACACTGAACAATATGCTACCTGATTATTGTGAGGCACTGTTACATTAGCTGAGGATAAAAGATTTTTATATGCAGGAAGTCAGTAGGAATTCCAGAATCCTGCAAAAGGATTGCAAAGACAGATTCTGTGGTTCCAGTCTTGCACAGCTGTCCACATGAACAAGAAGACCGCTGCAATGACAAAAGTTTCTACTTTACTTTCTAATGCTTCAGTATAAAATAATGAACATTTAAGTTTTCCTCATAAAGCGCAGTTTTAATATTGCGTCAAGCGAAAACATTAAAGAGCTTTTGTTAATTATAGCTCATTAATTTGAATCTACCTTTCAACTAAGCTAGTCAGAGCAAGGAGGGCACCAAAAAACACATGGCTGTCTCTGGCAGATAACAAATTTATTGAGGTCTGGAAAACAAAATATGAAACAAGGTAAGTAACTATAAAGTATATTATTTTCTTTTACAACTCAAATGCATACAGAAATATTTATTGAAAAGTAAAAATTAAGATACCAAATCCTTACACGATGTTAAAAGTCTTAGGTACATTTAAAGTACACTTAAATATACACTGAAAATCTTAGAATACACCCAGTGGGACAAGCATGGATGTTCCTTCTCAAACTACAATTAGTATCTCTTTGACTGCTAAAGCATCCCTCCAACTTATTACACCATTGTAAATTTTTTTTTTTTTTGTGGAACACTTCAGAACTCTAAATTAGGCTTCCTAAAGCAAAAAGTTAATATTCAGCTTGTATTTGAACAGCACAGTAATTTAAGGCCCTGCATATATTTCTGTTCATGATTTATATCTAAGTAAACTTCATATTTGTGTAAATTCTCTAAAAATAGGTTGTCTGATACTATCTGATCACAATTGCCATTGTTTTTCTGCAGCATGATAGAATCATGAAACTCTAGTTATACTGATTTTGATCTCTGCTGTATCTCAGTTTAGTCACAAACTAGCAATAGTTAAGTACAGATTCTTAGACTGATAGTAATGTATAGCAAGGGACGTCTGGGTTGACGCAGAATATTTAGACACAGAATATTTTACAAGTGAAAAACCACAGCAGAAATTTGTGTAAAAAAACTTTAATTTTAAAAGTATATAAAACTATTCGAATCATAGTAATGTGTAGCCCAGAACAGTGTATACATAAGCACTACTTTTTATATGAACAAATGTTTAGTTTAGTGCAAATGTTTACAATCTATCTCAAATAGCCAATAACCATACATCAGATCAATTAACTTACAGAGAAGAAATTATTTTTATGATACTACTAATAGATCTGAAAAACACTGAGATTATCTTACTTTACAAGCCTGACAAAGTAAGGAATTTAGTCTCACCTAGGTCAAATCTAAAAAGCATATGTTATTCCCTTAAGTAGCTAATTGAACAAAATTATCAATTTTATAAAGCGTTTATTTTATGTGCTCCACTTGCTAGAACCCATTCTCTTTGATTTTTAACAGCAGCAAACTTTTGGAAAATGTCTGTGGAACAAAGGAAGTCACATAAATTGAATCTTTCTCACTAATATTTTCATTTTACCAGTCAGATAACAGAGCAAAACACTGCATAAGTTCTTTGAACCATAACTAGCTCATTTTACTCTTTTATTTCAATGCATAAAAAGACACTAATTTCTGAAAGAAATATTACTTACGTAGAAAAACAAGCTGTTCTTTTCCACACGAATTTCAGCTTTTACTTGTGTAATGATGCCTACAATGAATCTAGTAATATCTTAATTAATGACCACCTCAAGTATTTTAAACATTTTAAAAGCCTCACACAAAAGGTTGTGAGTAGCCTTATCATTTGTTATCAGCTATTGCACTTACATGTCACATTGACCAACTTGTCTACATTATGCTGCTCTTCTCCATAACTGATATAACGATTTGCTACTGTTTCCATATACTACAAGTAGGGGAGGAAAAATAAAGGATACCATTAGGAAAAAAAGTCTGAAGACTTCATAAACCTAGACTGTTCTGCACAGAAAGAGCCTGTAGGTGGTGCGTCTGTCTCATGAAAAAGTATTTTGTAATGCAATAGTACTGTAGCCCCAAGGTTTAAACCTGTTTCAACATTTTATCAGTATGCTTTTCCCTTTGCAAAGTCATTTGCTACAGTTCAGGGTGACTTTACTCATCTCCCTTCCAAAGTCTACAGGTTCTTTTGACTGAACCAATTGTGTTGACTTTTCTATTTCTTCTCCCACTTCAGGAGGCATTTCTTAAGTCTCCTAACTGGAAGTCTTAGATGAATGCAGCTAGATTATAGGACAGTTGTTTTGAAACCCAGTGAAAAAACCGACACCAACTGCTCATGTACAAACAGAGAAACAGACTCACTTCTTTCCATAAACCAAAAATATCTGTGTACTGCTTTTGACAGTGTATTTCATTCTAATCATAATAAACTGACATGGAACATAATGGACAAAGGTACTAAGAGGAATTCTACCTGAGCGAGATTTTCAATTCCACCCAGGCTGTGGAGCACTTCCTATAGGAAAATATATATTAAAAAAGAAAAAAGAGTTCAGAATTACTTAAAGTAAGTAGATAAATAAAAACAGAGGCGAAATGTTAAAGGTTATAAAATGGGGCTTTCAGTTTTCTTTGCCTGCTACATTATGGGAATTTTACATACTTGTATGATAAAGTCAAGTACTGAGCCTAGGGCTCAGAGCAATGACCAAGCCATCTGTCATGGAGATTTACAGTTTCTTTGTCAGGGTCAGCAACAACAGACACTACATAAGAAATACCAGAAATTGAGCAAGTTATGCAGTAGTGGTGTAAAATCACTCTTGGAATCGGTTTGTTTTCAATTCACATCCTCACATATAGAAATATGGATACATACATTTAAGCGTGCATCCATAAGGACAAATGTTTTTACACACAAGCACCAACACAACTCATATGCATGACATATATGCATCCCCTTATCCAAGCAAGAAACAATATTTTGAGGTACTGACCTGGTAGCATGGATCCCTTATTAATAATCTCAAGGAGATTAATACTCTAAGAATATGGATGGATGGAGCTTGAATAACCCACTGTCTGTAAATGAAATATTCAAAACATAAAACAAATGCAATTTTAAAAGTGTTTAAACATTTAAATAAAACTGTTTGATTCAGGATCAATTGACTAGAGAATCAGTGAGCTACAACAGCTGTTCAACATACCATACCATAGAACTTTTAATACCATTTATATTCAAACATAGTAGCAGCTATAAATAAATTTATTTCATTATATGAGCATTACCAGCCATCACTTGTTATCACTGAACTGATGCAGGAAAGTACATGGTTATCCCTAAGAACAAATTAACCATGCTTTGATACAAACTTCCAGTGTCTGGATCGAGGCCCAAAAGGGCAAACTAAGTGAGAAACCACACAGCAAGCTTCAGTGCACAAAATACACTTATGCAAAAACATGGGTGCTATACAAGTAAAAATAGCTATATTTAAGATATTCTTTTGCATTATCATAATCTATCCCAGTTTTTAAAAACTCTAATTCTATTATTCTGGGAATAAATTATTTAGTTCAAATGTTCTTGAAGTTGGATTGTATTTCCATATAGAACTTCCTCCTTTATATTTCTACATACAATTCTCCAGCATAAGACATGGCAGAAAACACAAATCAGACTTGCAGAAAGCATCCAGGGGCAGTAATCCTGCATAAAATACCAGTAATGGAATCACTATTTCCACTGTCTGTTGAAAGTATGTATCCCCATTTCCCTATTTAAAATAAACCTAAAATTAGACAACTTTGTCATGGGTTTTTTTGGTTGTTGTTTTAACTGAGAGGACAGAATTTGTTTGGATAAGTTTCTTGGAAACAGAAGACGTGTATGGGTCATGGCAGTTCTCTTCCCATTTCATCATTTGCAGTTGGGAATGATGCCAATAGCTAAAAATACTTCCATAAAAATAAATGTTCTACAAATAGATACTAACAAATTCTCAGCCCTTTTTTGCCATTATTCTACCCCAAGTAATACCATTTTTCCTTAGGATTCCATAACTGGCCATGTCAGAACAGGCCAAAACTTTCATGGAAAGAAAACAGCAACCACATACCTGTGTGCAAAATTTGTTGGTGAGATTTTAAAGTGGCCTGAAGATATTACCATGGTGGACAGTCATTCTCCGAGCCTGGTTAACATTTGAGAGCCTCTTCTACTGCAGATACATTTACAACATACATTACCAGATACACCATACCCAGCTTATGCCAGCAGGATTTTTTCTGCCTTAGTTATGCTCCTTATTCAAACTACTTAAGCTACGCTGATCACAGCTTTCTTGTCAAGAAAACTACCTGCAACCAGGACTTCCACACACACAGCGATGCCAGTACGGGGGGGGGGGATTTTTTCCTGCACCCAACCAACATGGTTATGCCAGCCAAGTATGTAATGCTGATCAAGGTAACAGTCTGTGGCTCCGACACAATGAAATGGAAGTAGGTCCAAAGAGAGGACATCATCACAGTCACAGTAAAATATTTACAAAGGGCAACTAAGTCACCTTTGTAACTCCAGCTACCTTATGGGTTTTACATATCTACTCATTTATGCTTGTTTCATCAACCTTGCCTGGGTGCTTTTATTCTTAATACAAGAGGCTTGTTTTGCCATATCACTATCATAAAGAAGCACCAAAGAAAACCAAAATATAAGCCAAGTATGCCACAACGTATAAACAGAACTTGGGAAATGACAGTGTAAGCTATTCTTAGATTTTTGGCAAATGAAGCTGAGCCACTGACGTCCCACTGGTGAGTGTTGAGTTCACAAGCACAAAAGAAGTACCAGATTTACAAATCACTTAAATGATCTGTTTTAAACTCACTGCCATTTAGATAATCAGAGATCCCAAGTTCCCCAGTTGGTTCTGAATAAAGGTCTAAGCAAACGATGTGATGTTTTTAGATTCCTCTGTAAATTCTAGCAGTTACACATTAACATCTTTAAATGCTCTAGGATTCCTTCTTTAAACTTCTGTACCACTTAAGGGTTTTTTTAGAAACTGTATTTGGGTTTTAAAAAGAAAAATACAATACACTGCAAAGGAATATAGTAAAAAAATTCTGAAAAGTGCATCCCAAAGGTATCTTTCTCTGCCCCCTCTATTTTTTTTCCTTCACATAAATGAAAGCAGCATAAGCTTTCCAATCCTGCTATACACAGAAATACAAATAAATACCAACAAGTGGCATCAACTCATCAGAATTTTATGGAAGCCACCAGCCTCTCTCTATAAAGGCATCAGTCCATGAAATACAAATAGAATCAGTAAAATAAATTAGAAAAGCAAATCTTAGATTACAGACACCATATACAGATAAAGGATCAAGAAAACATAACAGCTAGAATTTTGGTCATCCAAGTTTTGTCCTTCGTCCTGGGTCATCCAACCCAGTCCTTCGTTCTTCTGTCCCACTAACCTAAGCATTTGCTCCTCAAAGCCAATACACAAGTGGTTGTTTAAAACTGAGATTATGAAGAGAAGTGCTGCTGGTAGTTTCCACAGAGAGGTGTATTGTTGTAACAATATGAAATACTATCCATGCATCTTGCTTCTTCACGCAAGGCAAGAAAGAGTGGCCCTCTTCTTGGTTATGAATGTGTTTCATATACTGACCTGCAGGTAAGTCTATTCTTAACTAAAGTCATAAAGATATCTTGAAACAGCTGACGTTTAGGATGCTTGCTAAAATTTCTCGCATTCTTGTAGGTCACACTAATGAGGAAGAAAAATCGTGAATTGAAAATTAACTTGCTGCAAGACAACTTTACATTGCTACAACATAACACTAGCAACAAAAACTAAGAAATGTTGTATCAGCAGTTACCACAGAATAAAACGATTCAGATTGCCAGACATTAACAGTCTGTCTCATGCAGAATTTGGGACTATCAGAATGGTATAAGTTTTCCAAATAAAGAAATTATTACCTTTTAAAATGAGTATATTAACTCTCACAAGTATACTCTGCTGAGTGGGAAAGTTTGAAACTTACAAAGGCAGGAACATTAACAGGTTTAAAAAGTTTAAAATATGTAATCATTTAAAATAATGTTTAAAATATGTCACCTCAAATACGGATTAACATGAGAAGTACGAGTAACAGACATATGTAAAAATATAAATGCCTTCAACACTTCAATACTCTTAGATACGTAAAGATGTTCAGACATATGAGAGTGTCATCATCATCTTATTTTTTATTATTTTTACCTAAATTTTTCAAGCTCAACAGCTTCTGTTGATTCTTGCCATTGACCACTGGACTTTTGTTCAATGCTTTTGACATTTTGCCAAGGTCTTGTCACACTGGTTTGACCACTTTTAAAATATGTAGCTGGAAGCTAAGGAGGGAAGGGATAGTAGTCATACGGCAAACACTGCATTTTAAGTTTTATGAGAATATTATCAAGTAAAAGTACCTTTTCTCAAGTTCTGACTTGAACTTTGGACCTAAAACTTGGCATTATAGAATACATACACCCACTCCGCAAAATAAACTGACGTGGTAGAAAACTGATGCAAAGCAAGACTGGAAAACAAGTACATAGAGGTAAGTAAAAGGTGAAGAATGGTGTACTTTAAAATTTGTAACAGCAAAGCTCAACAAAATCTGCAACACGCACATCATCTATGCTTCTTACCTGTCCCAATTCTACACATTCTTTTTAGGTTGTACATTCTTTCACATTCATTTTAGGTTGTACAACGCACACGTTTCAGCTTTCTGCTCAGAAGCAATTCCAGGCCTCTAACCAGGTAGAAAGTGCATAACTCCTACCTCACATGGATGAATCCTTTAGTCATTTTGTCATATCTTTTTACAGATTTGAAAGGGAGAAAATATTCTGTGATTCCAAAGACTCACACCCATCATCATGTGTTGGTTATCTTTGCTTCAAATGGCAAATACAAGCTTCACTAAGCGAGTTGAGCTGAAGGAGATTTGACTTTCTCTTGTAAGTTGGTATTTATGACCTGAATATTTTTAGCTGAAGTGTTATTCTTCAAAGACAAATTGTTTATGGTTAAAATGCTGATCTTATTTTATATTCTTTACCGCTCTCCCCCATGCTGTTACTCACACGTCTTTAAGCCTACCTTCTTGTGACATTATGTAAGGGCACAGAGGAAAACAAATCTGCTGGGCTACTTGACTATATGCAACAATAGCTGGATAAAACCTGCTCAAGATACAATAAAGCAATCTTTTCCTGTTAAAATTAAAAAAATATGGTATAGTAGAATGAGAAGAGGATTGGTTTCATTCGTTTACCCATTCTAAATGTGATTTGTCCTACACAGGAAAAAAAAAAAAAGAGACAAGAAGAAAGACTCAAGATTTTGCTAAGATGTTTTAATCATTATGGAACACAATGTTCTAAGCATATGCCAGAAACCATAATCACCATTAATTATAATTCTAAAGCACATTTAATAACAGTTATTGAAAAATACCTGTTGGTTCCTTGACTGAACACTTAAGAGAGGCTGAAGTCTTTTTAGATCAGAATAATCCCTAGGAAAAAACCACAGATGCATGTGTTAATAGTGACATAAAAGTATTTCCGTAAGTGTAAAGAAGGTCAAAAAGCAACAATGCTACTGACAGAAAATAAAGTTTTCTAGCGTTGCCTGGTGTCCACATTTTGCATACAGAAGAATTTACAGCTTCTCCAGAATGCCTTAAATCAACAAAGGTGTAAATAAAGTTCGTGACCAGAGTAACAGTTGTCATGTTTATACTGCATTTCAAATTGAAGCATTCTGCTTTGGCAGTCAGTGCAAATTCCACACGAGTCCTGCTGAAGTTCAAAGTAAAACGCCAGATACTATACCTCATAGAGATCCCAGGAGGCTTTTTGTCTGTTGCTTTTTCTGTGCTCTTCGACTTTTTGTCCTGATCAGGCATTGTGTATCACTATTAACATTATGGGACTAAAAACTCGTGTCCTTAAAAACAAAGGAGATACAAAGAATTACATCACTGCAGCAAAAGGAACACATGTTTATTTACAGAACCAACTGGTAACGCTTTAAGAAAAAAAAACAGCTTTGCCATTTTCTCAGCATTAAGCCTTGGACATTATATCAGGATATCCTTTGAAATTCCAGATATTAATAAGAAAGCTATTAACCTAACATACAGAAACCTTGGGTTTCCAACACATGCATAGACAATACAGTCTTGCTATTTCATGTATTTTTTATTAGGATTTTTCCTCTTCTTTCCTCTTATTGCCATTATTTCTCACTGTGAATTGGCTGGTTATGTTACAGCAGTGCTTACAGGCTAACATCAAGGTTGTCAACAACAAGCTGTTGTCCAGACAACTGAGAATATAATAGTTATATCATCCAAATAAACAAGTCAAATGAAGGGTAGAAAAAGAAGGTATCTGACCAAAGAATGAGATGCATATAGTAAGTTGAGAGAGGTGATTCTCCCCCTCTACTCGACTCTCCTGAGACCCCACCTGGACTACTGCATGCAGCTCTGGGGCCCCCATCAGAAGAACAACAGGGACCTGTTGGAATGAGTCCAGAGGAGGGCTACAAGGATGATCAGAGGGCTGGAGCACCTCCCCTATGCTGAGAGAAGCTGAGAGAAATAGGGTTGTTCGGCCTGGTGAAAAGAAGGCTCCAGGGAGCTATTGAGCAGTAATCCTGTGTTGCAGTGGGGTTTTCCTGCAACCATCCCTGGAGGCAGCCTTGGCCCGTGGAAGAATCAAGGACACTATATTTGAAAGATGTTTTCAGATTTTACGGACTGGCATGGACTCCCACAACGACTCCTCCCAAGAATCATGTGAACACCCCCCTAAGTACAGGTTTCCGCACAGGCTACATTCAAAGTGACCAATAGGGGACAGGATTTTGGGTACATATGACCAAGGAGCAGGGAAAGGGAAACCCCATGCCCCACCAAGCGTCCACCTATGCCCATCTCCCCCACGGGGGGCACCTCTTCAATCCTGTACCTAAAGGGGCCTACAAAAGAGTTGGAGAGGGACTGTTTACAAGGGCATGTGGTGTTAGGACAAGGGTTGATGACTTTAATCTAAAAGAAGTCAGGTTCAGATTAAATATTAGGAGGACATTCTTTACTGTGAGGGTGATGAGGCACTGGAACAGGCTGCCCAGAGAAGTAGTGACAAGTGCCTCTGCCGTGGCAGAGACTTGGAACTCGATGATCTTACGGTCCCTTCCAAACCATTCTATGAATCTATGATCACACAGTCTGCCAAACAAAAACAGAAATTTTCAGCAGTTTAGAATCCAGGTCTTCTAAATGCCTTATACCAAACCTACCTGCTTTCCTTGCAGTGGGACACACAGCTTCTTTCCACAGATGTGCAGGGCTGTATGGCATGGCCTCATCAGGGCCATTAACACACAATAAATCTCTGCAGACAAACATTCAGTCTGTAGGTCTGACTTCCAACAAAAGCCCTCAGCTAATCACTTGCACAGTACACAACACCTGTTCACTGAAAATCTTCTAAAGCCCTAGAAACATACAGAAAGACACAGAAAGAGGATATTCAAGAGGAATCTCTTGCTGCAACAAAAGCAACTACATAGATGCAGATCCGTCTCTGAGTCAAAAAAAAGAATGGTCAGGAGCAGGCTGAGGCTGTAGAATTATCCTAGGGAATTACATACAGCTGTAACATATTGGTAGAGCACTTTCAGCTTAAAAACCAAGGATATAATACCACTGTCTGATCCTTTCTACCTGTTTTACTGTTCACTAAACATAGACTGTTTGGACATTCCCTTTGGTGCATCTTTAATGGGATTTTCTGTATCAAATCTGATGGCCTCCTTTTCTGGCTGTGCAGCATAGAATTCTTCTGCTACTGATTTTTATTTGTCCTCCTCATAATGGCAAAGAAGAAGAAAACTGGTCATGAAACAAAAGCATGGTAAACTAGCAGAAGCTGCTCCTTCCCAAATGAACATCAGAGTCATTTTCCCACTTACACAATCTCACACCACAGAACTATCCAAAATGCAACTGCTGACAGTATGAATTCGTGCACTGTATTAAATCCCTCTCGGAAGTGGCCCGTAAGCCCAGTTCATCCATTTCTAGTCTTTCAACAAGCCTTTATCCTACTAAAAGGAATCACTGATCTGGATCCACAAGAAACTTCTCCTGTCTCTTCCACGCATCTTCTCAACAAAGTTATTAAAAAACACCTCAGAATACTTCTGTGGCACCAGCTACTACCAGAGAATGAATATAAACAGGATCTACTCTACCAGTAAGCTGAAAAAACTACTGAGCTCAAACTAAACCAAATGCAGTTTGCTCAAAGCATTTATTTCCTCTGCTTCAAGAGTATTAAAAGTTAAGAGAAATCAGGTACATCACTAAGCACATTAAGAATCCTCATGAGTAAGGATTTCCATGTGTTCTTTCAGTGATATTCTTATATCATCTCCTCAGTACCCCGTCCATTTGGGATATTACCGAGGCATGACAACGCAATAAGCACCTTACATTTGCACAGTAGGAAATACTGTGAAACTCACAAATTGTCTACTTGACCATGAGTATGTGTGCACAAAGAACAGAATTCAGCCAATTAAAGAACAACCAAACCACACACAAATAACTTGTCCATGAGCAAACAGAGTTAAAACTTAAAATTTGCAGCATCCTGTGAAATCCTTGGGTTAAATCTCTAAATTGGAAACAGCAGGATTCCGAGTACGGCTAGGATTTAATCCAGAACCGTTAGGTCTTTGTGATTATTTAGAACATTTTACAACTGTTGACCAACCTTGCTTTAGGGCTGCCATTCCAATTCTTTTGCTGTGTGCTCTACCTTGGTAAAGATAAAACAGAGTAACAGATGACTAATATTTTAAAAGTTTGCTGCCATTAAAGATCCAGAAGTCCCTGTGCAAAACTGAACCTGATAAACATCAAGCCAAATTCCCTTCACTATGGCTGAGAACGAAGGGACACTGCTCACTCAAGGATACAGCCCTCACCCGGCTCTGAGGACTCACCCTGAGGTTACCCCTCTGTTTCCTAGAGGCCAACAAGTCACCACGAGTCAGTAAGCCCTTCAAGAAAGAGGCCAGCTCTAGCCACAGACCGACCCTGCACTGACCTCTTTAGTCTGTCCTCCCAGCATCATCTCAGATGCACAGCTCACTGGATTGGGAAACCTGATTCAGGTTACAAATAATCTCCCCTCCTTTAGCCGTGATTACCTTGTCTCCAAACTACTTCTACTGTACAAGGGCAGGGACAATATGCAGAAAGGAGGATTTATCCATGCAGCTTAGAGTGTTATGCCCTTCACTTTACTATAGAGATTAAACTAATTAATTAACAGCCAGCTGCCAGTGAAAATGGCTTTCTCCTTTCCTTCCCTTCCCTTCCCTCAGCAATTCTTCTCTACTTCTTCAGCTGATCTGACCCAAATCTGAGCCAGTTTAGAGAGCTTAAACACACAGAAAACAATACACTTTCGTTACTTTCCTACCAATTTAGCTCACTACTACAGTGGTCTGATGAGTGTCTCTGCTGACAGGGCAGGAATGCACAGGTGTAAATTTGGGGGAGAAGAGCAGAAAGCCCCTTTCATAAGTAGCCAGTCATTAAATCAGGCAGGTATATTAACACCACATCCTGAGTGAGGGGTAGACAAAGAGAAACAACTCCATTTTTGTTCTATCAGCCAGAAACCTGAGAGAAAACAGAAATTAATATTCCCTTACCTATTCTCACAGTTATTTGATTCTCTTGAAGTCACCAAGTAAGTTCCCATTCCATGTTTCTTCTTTACTCATGCCAGCAGAAATTTCCATGGAGCCAGGCTATTCACTCTCCTCCTGTCTATCTCCCTGCTATTACAGCAGCCGTGAGGAATGTGTAAGAAACACACCAAGCAACACTCACTTAGTTGTGCTGCATAAAAACTGAGATCAGACAACTCTTTTAAAGAACAGAAACACATTAAAAGAAAAATGTCTTTACAGAACAGTCTCATTTAATTCCAGTTAAAGCAATGAAATTAGAGCAATATTAATGTATTCATTTTAATTGGGGATAATTACATGTAATTAGTTATGTTGATTCAATTACATAGGAAGAGAGATGCATTCTGATAGCACTGGAATGCAGGATAGGAAAGAAATGCTCCAAGAAACCTGTCAGAAATGAAAGAATCACAAGATCAGAAACAGGAGACAAAGGAATTACCCCAGACTTGATCTGTGGCCCAGTCTAGTATCTGTCCCAGATGACATAAGCACATAAGCTTCAGAAGGTAAAAACAAGCCCCAAAATAAACAAAACCACAAAGAAGTGTTGGAGGATAAATCTACCACCACCAACTACAGTGTAATGGGTTCTTCAATAAGAAGATGTCTCACATTCCTTTTAATCTTTATTAGCAATAACTACCAGATATAGTTTAGAAGCCACCTAGTTGCTTGGTTTCCCCTTGAACTCCTTTCTTAATCACTCCAGTAGCCCAATTCCACTGTCTAATCATACACAGAATAACAGGCTTAAGGTGGATAAAGCAGAAGTAGATATGTTGGCTTTAATAAGACTTTCGATGCTGGTGCTAGATAGGAATGTACCTAAAACCCTATCTAATACCATAAGCTGGGTCAGATGAAGGTCAGGTGAAAATTCACTCCTTAAAAGAGCAAATAAAAACATAATATTGTCAAAACAGAAATGGATTTCAAACATGGTCAAAATGACAGCAAAGGCATCAAAGGTGACAAGAAATTCCCAAAAGGTACTTTTCCTTATCCAGTCCGACAGAAAAAAAGGGAATTCTGACTGGCATCCCCTCTCTTGTTCTCAAAGAGCACAGCACCAGTGATAGCCTGTGTCTAGGAAATTGTACTGAAGAACCCATACGGACAATGCTTGCAGAATATTTCTTTCATTTTATTAACTTTATCAATATGGAAATCTGTGTGTTTGCTATACACAAAAACTTCCACACGCATATATGTATCTCAGTCTTTCTTTACTAACTTCTTTGCAGATTCTCTATAGGTTAACTAGCGTAAGGTTCCTGTTTTCCTGACAAACGAAAATATTCAAGCTACTGCTGTTTTTGGGTCGTTTGGTTTTTGCTTTTTTTTGTTTTCCTTCTGTACCACCCAATCCTATAAATGGCCAGGCCTATTCTCAGATTCCTGGATCCACCAAATGTCAGTCTCCGGGCTAATTTCCAGAGTGTAAGTTTTCAATGTAGAGTCTGCCTACATCCACCCTGTAAACTTTAAGTTCACATATGTAAGGAAAAAAAAAACGGAAAAAGAAAAAAAAAAAAAGAAAGAATAGGGGATTTCGGAGGTCTAGTAAGCAGCTCAGTATCAACTCGTGAGTTACACGGAACTCTGAACTTCACCCTCTCCACCCTGGCTACCAGGGAGACCTTTATAGGGATTTATATCGCTATGACTTGTAGCCTCTGGGAATCATGAGATTGTTCAATGCCTACTGAAAGCTCAGAGCTGGTGAAGGTGGAGGGCTGTGGAACGCGTCATTAAGTGGAACGGGAGGAGGATGGGGACATTGCATCGCCTTCCCTATCGTTCCCTGCCCTCGATTCCACTCGCTCCTCCCTTGCCTTGCCTTGCGTTGCCCTGTGTTCCCCTTCCTTCCCTCCCGTTCCCCACGGGGCCTCAGCGGCTCCCGCCGCGCGCTGCCCCCGCCCCGTCCCGCGCCCTGCTCCGCTCAGCGATCCCGCCACGGCGCCGCTCCCTCCGCCGGGGCCCGAAATTTCGACCAATCGCCTCCCCTCTTCTTGGAGGGGGCCGGCCCGCCGGCCAATCGCGAGCCGTCGTGCTGCGCCCTGCCGGGTTCCCTGGCGACCGCTTCCGCCCGGCGCCGTTGCCGTGGGCACCGGGACGCCCCGCAGGGCCTCACCCCAGCACCCCCCGGCCCCCGGCAATGAAAACAGAACTGGCCTGAAGAGAGTCCAGGAGATTGTTTATTGCTTTTACCAACTTTCTGAAACGTTACAAAAGATAATTTTATTCTAGCAGTAATTAAAACAACACGAAGGCTGAATTTTTCACATTAAAGACAAGTCTGAGAGTTGTGTTTACTGTATAAACTGAATATTGATTCGACAATTGGAATAATGTTTTCATTTGTTTTGGATTTGTTTATAAAGTAATAAAACGCCACTGTACTTAGAAAAGCAGTCATAAAAAATTCGAACCATACAGTATGTAATCACATTTCAAATAAAGAGTATTAAAATCAAAACTGCAGTCCAGCTGTAGAAGCTGAACGTGGAAGACACCTTTGCACAGGAGCATCAGCAACAATAGAAAGGAAAACACCATAAATGATGTGTCTTTCCAATAAAATCATTTAGAAAAGTATCGATTTTCAAACTCATTCATTATTCCAAATAAATGTCAACAGATCATAAATTCAATACGAAAGTGTCTTTAGGTAAAGTTCAATGCCAACTACAAAGTCCTATAAGTTTTCACTAAAAACATTATAAAATAAAATTGACAAACTTACTGAGCAATTTGCTTTATTTATAGCACTACACTTATGCTGACTCAAAGCTGTGTGCATCTATAGTCTTAAAATTTGCAATAAAATAAATTACCATTGGCATAAACAAAGTATTTCCCATGTTTTACTGTACTTGATAATTTTGTCCTAGATGAGTAATTAAAACATTACCAATCATAAAAAAGCAAAAAGAAAACTAAGCTCGCTGTGGTGCTCGCCTGACAGATGACATTTGTGAACTGAAAGTCGTGAACCGTTTACTTTATGATTTACAGAACCTATGTACAAACAAACCCTTTAGAGCGGTGCAGGCTCCGCGATGTGACACCCATTTGTTACAGATATATTTTACAGCCTGTCGAACCTGCCTTTGCAAAGGGCACGAATTAGGAAGTGACCGTATAAAGACAGAGATGCAGGTGAAGCAAATGATAACTTACAGGAGAACTGCCATTAAATGCAGAAAAAATGGCCAAGATACTTGGTTGAAGAAGAGCCCAAACTATTAGGGCACCAAGTTCTACCCTGACAGGTTGTACGATGACAAACTTGGCAATTTGGAACATTTCACCAAACAACTGTATATAATATTATGTTATAGCTGCAAAATCAATCTAGGAGGAAATTGTTGTTAACTTGGGCATATGTAAACAGAATGAAAAACGTGTCACTGTAATACATATGAAAATAGTAAGAATGAGCTTTCTAGAATATAATTTAAACACAAAACTGCATTTTAAATGATACATTTTAGATGATAATTTAAATGGAGTGGTCAAAATTAAGACCTACATTTCATGTAAACATTCATATTTATAAATAAATTAGGAAAAAAGGAAAAAGAAGGGGGGGGGAAAAAAAAAAGAGGGATTTCCTGAGGTGGCTCTGCAGCCAGGTACACAGTAGCACTAAGCTCCATTCCAGGAAACCAAGGCATCTATAAAAAGTGCAGGGTTGTTTATTTTCCTCTAACTGTTGGAATGGAAATCCATTGGCGTAGTTTTTACAGGGCTTAAGCCCTATGAAAAAAAAAAAATCAGTGCACAGCAATTATCACTGCTCTTTTGCATCCATTAAGGCAAAACATGTATCTACATACAATAAACTACATCCTTAGCTGTTTTATTTTAATACTATGTGTGATTTTAAAGCAGAGAAGGTGTAAAATGAGCAGTGAATCACTTACCCATACATTAGCAACAGGGATTTATGCACTTAATACCAGATCTTTTGCTGTTCATATGGGAAGGAAGTGCAAGTATAACTATTGCCCAAGAACACTGGAACTAAAGGTCACTGTAAACTGGTTTGCCAAGTCATGGTATTTCTGGCACTGATTAAAATACCTACACAAATAAATAAATACTGTGATTAGACTTGTGGGGCTTTGGTTTTGTTTCCTTTCAACTTGAAATATACACACTTCCTGTAATATTGACTAAAACTTAACCCTTCTGAAGTAGAAGCCAAATACAAGGTGTGCAGCACCATGGAACCCTAATTTCCAGCATTAAAGAGTTAGAAATCCAAGAGGCTTCTAGTAATTTTCTGGGTCTTTGGAAACTGTTGCAAGACTGTGAACACAAAGCATAAAATACTACTGAGAGGACAAAAGTACTGTGTTGTGGATGATGCTACATAAAATGCTCACAATATCTCTTTCCTCTTTGATTCAGAGCAAGAGGTACTTAGTAGTCAACTACTGACATGCAGATGGTGTTGTTTGGGGTTTTTTAAATAATGTAGAATGTTTTGAGAAACTACCTGCTGTAGTTTCACTGTATCTCAGTTTGATCAGAGAGAAAACATGACTTATTTTCTTAAGGAGCACGAAGTCAAACTAAGGCACAAGCTACACTATTATCTAAGAATGCAGAATACATTACACAGCATTGATCAAACTGGTAATGCAGACCTCACTTGCTTTGCCACTGACCTGAGCCTTTGTTGTGACAGTTTGGATACCATTATTCACATTGCTGTACACTACGATTTCCTTTCTTTAAACTATCTTCTTGGAATTCAGCCAAATGAAAAAAGGAAAGAAAAGAAAAGTTAAATAATTGCATTACATTTAAAGGGAACAGTAACAATCCGTGTAATGTAAATACTATTTTTAAATGCTTCTATTTATTCCCACTGATTGCTTTATTTTTGTAATACACAATTACCTTCTCTACAGGTGACACTTGGCTGAAGAGCACCAAAATTCCACCTCAAGTGGTATTTTCAGATAAAGTTTGCCCTCCTCCAGGATCAGCTCCTTTTGTAGTTGCTGAGAATTTTATCACTTGGTCCATGGTAAAACTCCCAACTTTGCCAAAAGCAGAATTAAGCAAACAGCATCTTCTAATATTAAATGAGCACAGATTCTAATTAAAGCCATTGTAATGCATCCAGAAAGGGCTAGTGGCAATTCAGAATGTAATGAGATAAAACTGGATATTAAAGCCAAAAAAACTAAGGCATAAGGCAAAAAAAATATTAAGAATGGACACTGCACAGGTAAGTGATCAAGATTTTCATTTATATATAAAATTCTCATTATTTCAAATATTATAATGCTAAACACTAGAACTTGAAAATGTAAGTACAATAAATGCACTGACTGCATCTTTATCAGTGGAGTCCCCAAAAAATCCCATTTACTTTAATAAATGAATATTATTCTTTTCAATTCATCTTACATGATAAAAATTTATACTAATTAAAATAAATAAAATGTTTAAAAATAAGTTGGTGTGCTATCATATATGCCCTTTACAACGGAGAGGATCAGAACTGTACATACAAATACCGCAAGCAATTAGTAATCCATAAAATAATACTGATCATAAACTTATTCCAGAATTGAACTACAGCTAATTTAACCAAATACACAGTAAATTTAAAAATTTATTAACCAAGAAATATATTTGATGAAGATATGAAATACTCTAAAATCTTAGAGCTGAGTAAATTAGACTCTGAAAATCTATGGGAAAAATGTAAGCAAAAACAGGAAGAAAAGAATTCAAGAGTATTGACGTGGTAAGTACTTATAACTTCCTATAGACCAATTGCTGCCCGTAAATCCAATTTATATTGTGTAAACATGGAGTGTCCAGAATGGTAAATACTGACTTGGGACTGTAACTACCATTACTGCCCTCATACTGCTACTGGACAATAATGAAAACTCAAGAGAATTCAAAAAAAGAAAGAAAGCAGCACACCAGGGTATTTAGATACATTTTAAGGCTTAACTAATCACCTGACTTAGGGCTCTAGGCCACTTCTGTAGAATAGGAGAGACAGAATCCAGAAAACACAAGCATGGAGTGGAGACATAAAACACAGTAGTTCCTGTCAACAGCACATTAATATTTGTTCTATGAAACCACCAAAAAGTATACCCTGCAAAAACAAGCACTAATTGCCTGCATGGAAAACAAAACTTCTGTAGCGCACATTATAAACAGAGGTATTGCAAAATTTTAAGCAATGTGGACCAGTAATCACCAGCAAAAGCTGATGGAACTTTTATGCACATATTGATTATTGAAAATAATAAGCATTCATTACAGTCTTCCTATTTAAAAATGAAAATAAAATTTCCAATAAAATAAATAGCTGAAGTGTGATTACCACTCATCTTATTTGTTGGGAAAATCTTTGCATTATGCAAGCATATCTACAGTGCCCTAAACAATTGCAGAAATTAAATATATGTTGCTCCTTAAATTGGAAATCACACTTCCATGGTATAATATCCTACAGCGATATATACACACACACACAAAAATACACGCAATTCCCATTGGTTCCATTCTATAAAGATGTTTCAGCATCCACATATCTCATAACACGTGAATTTTCCACTTCGATTTTCACACTTTCTGGTTTTTCAGGGCTGTTTGAAAACAAAGAAGAAAATGTAAGGTTTGGTTCACTTTAGGTAAGACTACATTTCAAACATTTTATACTTCACAACGAACACGGAAAGTATTTACATAAGGATGCTTTTATGATGATGCATTTCTATTGTATTTTAGTAATTGTTAAATACTATTCACAGGAACCGTACAAACTTAAGGAAAGAAAACACCAATATCTCATCCATAAATACCATATCCAGTTCCACTGCTTTTATTGATTTGAAACTTTAATGCAAAGCATCTTTAAAAACAAACAAACAAATCCCCAAGACAGCCTGCAAAACTCCCTAGTTATAAATGCCAAAAAACACATTAGAAGCAATACTACTAATATTTCTTTATTCTTGAGCAGGGAAACCATCTGTTCACAAGAATGGGAGAACATTTCAGTCTGCTCAAAAGGGGAAACCCCACTTCCAACAAGAGCAGAGGACAGTAAGAAACCTGTGTAAGTGTCCATTCAAGTGAAGCAGAAGACCCTAAAGACAAGGGGTACCTCAGCAACTGACACTTTGGGACACAGACAGTGAACAGTGCCTGACTAAAGGACAATAAGGAATGTCCCAAAGTAGTTGCAAGTCAGTAGAAGATGAAATGGAACAGCATAAGAGGGAGGATGAGTTTCAGAAGAGATGACACATCTGTAGAGTTGCTCTTTAAGGAAAAAAATGTATTAGAAATTCATGCAAAGAAAAATTCTGGGTCTCCTTAGAAAATACAGGTGTGCTGGGACTTCACAGAGTCTGTAAACTACGATAGATGGTTGAAGTAGAAAGACAAGGGAATCTGGATCAATTCAGAAAAGGCAAAAAAAATTAGAAATTTACCTTTTTAAAAACATATGATTTATAATAAATCATGCCAACCCACACAACATGTCATCTGGAATTATAAAAGTCATGCTTCCTTCAAACTGCATTAGTATTTGAATATAAATCTGAAAATAACAGTGCCTACAGAACCATTTTTACCACAGCACTGTCTGTCTGTACCACCAGATGAAGACAGTTATGAAAAAAAACCTTAGCAGAACTGATATGTGTAATTTACTGGGAAATACTTTTGACTGACCAGTAGTGATGCCTCTGAATCTCAACGGCATGCAAAGAAAGTGTAGCAAGTACCTCAAAAGAGCAACCACTTGAGTTAAGGTTCAAGAAGTCTGCCTTTCAATATTTTCCAGATTAATGCAATATCAGATTGCCTGTTAAAAAGCTGGTTTCTGGCACCAGTGGTTTTTATTTTCCATTTGTAGTTTTAGCAAGTTCCCTGCCAAGATGGAATTTTTACAGTACAAAGCTCAAGCAGGGTATGTTACGGAATGAAAGGGAAATGTCTTAGAGCAAAACATAACAAATAGATGGTATAATGAATACAAGGCTAAGCAAAACAAAAAACACTGCAAACTGGTCAGAGGCCTGATTTGCTAGTATTGCATATAATGCCATACTAACTTAACCTACTCAGGAGACAGGAAAGTGAGAGATGAAATTGTACTCATTTATAACTGCCTGAAAACCAAATCTAAACATCTTAATTCTTCTGGAAAAAGAAATACAGGCTTGTATCTCTTCAAGCCTTATATATCCAATGGCTATCACATAATGCAGTAGAATCATCCACAAATTCTGTAATTGGTCTCTGAGAATTTAGCAAGACACACACGCTCTTTTATCTCTTTAATGCCTCTATTATTTGTCTTCTTGATGGTCTCGCTGGTGTGGTACTCAAGTTTTAAAAATGTTTTAATTAAACATTTAGTTTAACATCGTAAAAATATTTAAACAATACAGCCTAGACATTCACTGGAAATGGTGCCTGCACTGATGAGTGTCTCATCAGTGACTCAAGCTTTACTCTTACAATATCTCAAAACTGTCTCCTTCACCCTTGATTGAACTACTGTGTGGCCAAAACAAAGCATACTGCCTAGTTTGGAGCAATGCACATGGTGAATAGATGGATGGTATACAACTGCTAAGTCACTACTAGTATTTCCAAAAGTACCACAGATGGCTTGAACAGAGCCATGAACAGAGTATGAACACTCCCTCCTCACTATGAATGCTTTCACTGAGATGTAATTTTATACAAAACCTGACAATTTTGTATCTCTGAAATATGTCCTCCTCTGACAGAACTGGCTGAAAGGGATCAACCAATACAAGATGCATACAACAGACAACACAATTGCTTAGGTTTAGTTTTCTGAGGCAGATATGCCCATTCTTCCCTTTTCTACATAAAAATTACTAAGCAATAGCTGCATGGATGTGGAACAGTCCACAGATACCAATCCCTATAAATTACAAGCCTTTCAGGAAGTTGGGGATATTCCACATAAATATTCAGGTTTTGGCTTGTTTCTGTTGATAGATTCAGCCACACAGGGAAGAAATTAGGACAGAATAGCAGAATGATTCATCACACACAGACTTTGTTCTTTGATGGGGAGCTCACAGAGAAAAAAGCCTACCGGCCAGCACAGATGTGTGTGAGCTTACAAGGAATGTTCACAGCACTGAGGACTCATGATCTGTCCATGTACTTCATTCAAGTACATTTCATAGTCAGTAAAGATAAGTGTTTGAGACAGGTTTAATTTTTAGATATTAAAAATGAGTTGAGGAAAAGCAATCCAAGCAACCCACAAAAACATAGGGCAGATCCTAGGGCAGCACAAAGCAACAATGAAAGTGCTGGACTTACCTTTTATTCTCAGTGGAATTTGCATTGTTGAGGATCAAATCACTCCCATGCTCATACACTCATATACTCTA
>VYZQ01059691.1:0-39100 GCA_013400655.1 Mystacornis crossleyi
CGGGGGTCACCTCTTCAGCCACATGTTTCTTAAAATCCATCAGATTTCCTTTTCAGATTTTATTGGTGCCCTCATTTCTGTGGATTTGGGAATGTCCTTAAGAATGGGTATAGACTATGTAGTTTCCAGAATGCTACTTCGGCCACAGTCCTGCAGCCAGATCCAAAAGAGTGCAAATTATTTTCATAAGAACAGAGGCTTCCTGTATGCTGTGCAAATCTATAATCCCCCTTCTTCACTTGTAGCAAGCGAAACTTATATCCAAGAACAAATGATCATGCAACCAAGTTCATGGAAAAAATGATTGACATTGGCGGAAGGGATCTCTGTTAGAATGCTACATTTCCCAAGTGAATTATATTGTCTGTTCTCACGTGATGTGTTCCACATTAGCAGCTTTGAAGGTTGCAGGGTATGCTTGAGCATCTTCTTTAGTGATAGTGACTGACATAATTGAATGCAGAGAATCTCAGCTAAAGCCTGCTGGGTCAGTGAAAAGGTCCTCACTCACTGGTTTTGATGATACCCTTGTTTTCTGTTCAGACCGAACACTTCCTGAAGTAGGAACTGAGTTTATGAGAAAGTGTCCAGCACTTCATGCTGAATATAGGTGTGAGTTTGGAGTCCTTTCCCTGGGAGGTGGAGATCTGTGGATATTGCAAAGAGAAGTGTTCTATATTCTTACTTGTGTACTCAACGTGGGAAGGCTGGAGAAGTATGTGGCTGAGCATAAAAATGAAGGATAAAGTGCTTTCCTTGCGCTGATGAGAGCAAACACACAGAGAGAGAAACGCACACAGACAGAATGAGACCCTTTCATGCGGGGAGTGATGATTTACTGATGTGCTGACTGCATACCCAATGCAGCCGTGACCGGAGTAGGGCTCGGCCCCGCGGGAGGCCAGGGGCAGACACCCACACACCTTGAGTCCTGTTTTCTTCCTTACACCAATATTGTTCCACTGACTGCATGAATTTACTGCTGACCTATACCAGTATGAATGTTACGATTTAAACCCCTTCTCATCTTCTCTTCCCTCTATTTCCAAACTGGTGTAAAAGGCAGTCAGTTGATACCAGCAGTTTGCATAGGGAGTGCTGGGCTGTCAGAATAATGTGCTTTGCTCAGGTGTGAATAACTTTGGTGGCCCAGATATGGGCCTATTTCCTTTAGTGTTGATGATCACTTATGTTCCTATAGACACCACTGGGGCCCATTCTGCTGGTTATTGCAGCGACTCCGAGGAAGAGGCAATCCCTTTGCCAGACCAGGGGCCTGAATCTGATTTCACGTCCTCCGTGACAGGTTAAATGGGTTGAAGTCAATGGAGCCATGCAGGGTGAGAAGAGAACGGAGCATCGAGAGTGATGGATCTACCTACTTAAGGAGTTTTTATGGCTCCCAGAGCTGTGATGTTTGAATGCCTCACGAACTTAAAGACCACTCCTGTGAGAGATGGAGGCACTGTCGTCTCTGCCTAACAGCTGGGGAGCTGAGATACAGCAAGATGAAATACCTTCGCCAAGGTCACTGTGGAAATCTGTGACAGAGCAAGGTCTGCCAAACTAAACCTTGCCAGGTTTCAAGCTGGTATGTGGACAACTGGGCCAGCTTTCCTCGTAGCATGGGGCAAATGGGCTGTTCTTGCCTTCTGTCCCCCTCTGCCCCTTCTTCTCTTTCTTGAGTTGCAGTGGTGGAGCTGCCTACCTGCAGGCCACTGAAAAGGATCAGGCAAAGCCCAGCCTCTGAGATGCTCTCCCCAGCACAGGTCAGCTGAGGTCCCTTGAGGTGCAGGCAGAGGATGGATTCCTGTTTCCCAGGAGTGTGGGAATCTGGGGTCAGCACACCAGCAGCCTGTTCATTACCAGGGTCTGAACTGTAGCACCTTCCCCTCTCACATTTCTGTTATTTAGGGTGACTAATCATAATAACAAATTGATTAAGGTTAACTGGATAAAGTCATCTAAGGCATATTTACTGCTAAACTAACTGCCCAGGGAGGTGAATTAATGATCTTTACAGAAACCTTTTATGGTTATTTGGCCACAAGGTGTGATCTGGTTTGATCTTTTATGCAACATAAATCAGTTTAATGGTTAAATCTGTGCAGCTAGCTGTTGAATTTAAATGAGGGCTTTTTAAATGAAGTATGATGCTTTTTCACACACAGAGGGACATTGAGCAGGTGTATATTGCAATTAAATGGGAAAACTTACAATTAGATAATGTTAAGTTTGTGACACTGGCTGACAGAAGCCCGGAGATTCATGGTGAAGGTCCATGATCAATCATTAATCCTGGCCACTGCGGAAGAAGTAAAATTGCAAATGGTTTCAGCTGAGGTCAAAGCAGTGTGGGAGAGTGATGCGAGTTGTGTAGCGGATGTCTGATATCAGCCATTCACTTCAATAGCCTTGGGTTCAAATACTCTGTTGAGTTACAGATGGAAATTATTTGATCTTGTGAGACAGCTCTCAGCCTTATAGTATTTATGCTGTTTTGCTTAACACCCAGGAAGGTCTGGCGGAAGCCAGGGATCTGTTACAATAGGCAGCTACAAACATGTCCTGGGAGATGGCTTCAGATAGTTCCAGATTTTCCAGGATGGGAAAAAGCTAAAAAGGCACAGGTTGCTCTCCCAGCCCTCCTGCACTTTAACACTGCTCCTAAATTGCCTCATGTAGTCAGAGCCTGTCCTCCCTCATTTAGACAGCAGCGACATCTCTCCCAAGGGTTTGCTGTTTAAATAGTGAATGCACTTTGGGAGGCAGAGGCTGACAGACCTGTGCCAGTGCACCACAGGTCAACAACCCAGATTGGAAAATAAAACCAAAGCTTCTGGTCTACGCAGCACTGCCTCCCAGGTCTCCCATGAATCCTGTCTTCACCCAAGGATGGAAAAAGGCATCAACTATTAGACAGGACATCTTAGCCATGAGCTGCTTCCCAGGGGATTTGCTGGACTTGAGAGCAGTCTGTTAGACACACCTGTTTGCTCAGGTGTTTCCTAAAGAAAGGGAGGAGTGTTTGGGATGTTGATTGAGCACTGGGGAAAAGCAGTTTGTATGTGGGAAGGCATGGAGAGGAGTGAATGGTTCCTGTTTGATTGACTTCTGAGTGCTCCTATGTTAACGTTTTACTGGAAATATTAAAGAATAGGCAAAGAGCTGAGATGAATGGATGTAGGTGAAAGGATTTATGAATGCTCAGAGAGGGATTGGTCCAGGCAGAATAAGACACTTCTTTCCCATCCAAGTCAAAGAGGTTAATGGGGCATGGTCCTCCTAGACTCATCTCCTTGTTGAGCAGATGGCAGTTCCTTAGTGTTTCCTGTAGAGCTCGGTCTCATTAAGTGATTTGGCCTGCTCTTCCTGCATGTTTGCACTCCCTGGTGTGACCAGCTCAGTGATGTGCCCACAGTATTGACCTGGCACTTGGGTCATGCAGTTATAGCCTTAACTCTTGCATGCTCCCTATCCATCTTCCATCATGGAAAACAGATTTAGTAATGCAGAGTTCTGGGTAAATACTGCTTTTAAGTATGAGGATAAAAATGGCAGTGTAAGAGTTAGGCCTACTTCTTACAGGTGTGCCTTAAGTTTACTGCTTGAAGTAATGCAGTCTCCGTAGAAGATCCACCTGTGTGCAGGGTCAGAGCTCATCATGGGCACATCTTAGGTTACAGTTTTTCAGAACTGCCAGCCAGTTTGTTTTGTTCCTCTCCGTTGGTTCACCTGTGCTGAAGTTCTCTCCCAGCAAAGTCAGCAATAATATTTTAAAACTTACAGTAATCATTTACATCTTCAAAATGCGTTGCAAACACAATTGAAGAGTTGTCAACCAAGAAATCAGTTTTGCCTTTTTGATTAACTTCCTGTCTTAAAAACCCTACCTGAGTGCTGTAATAAATGCAGCTCGTAGAACAAGGAAAGGAAAATTCCATGATTTTCTTTTTCTCTTCTTTTTCTGGTCAAAGTTGTGACTGATGAAGTTTTTATTCCCTTTTTTTTTCATTTTTATTAACTTGTTTGAATCACAAAACAACAAGAAAAAGAAATTAGCTACTTTCCCTCCAGCCTGCTTTGGCTGTGAATTTGCTGTATTGGAAATTGGGGCTGTTTGGATTCTAATGCTTTTACCTTTAGTTCATTACCTTTTTGTGCAGAACAAAATAGAAAGAACATCACAAAAAAAATTTTTTTTTTTGACCCTTAAAAAAGAATGGCGGGGTTCGGGATAGTGCCTGAAACTACTTCAGACTTTATCTTTTTGTATTGCATTAAAATGCAAGTTGGTGCATTAAATCTCCCACCACTTTGGTGAGGTAAGTAAATATTATGATCCTATTTAACATATGCCTCAAGCCACATAAAAAACCAAATAGAGACTTGGCGTACTTGGAAGTAAATCATTAAAACTGCATCTCATTAAACAAAGACTGAATTCTGTCCAAAGAGAGAATGTTAGGACTGGAATTAGACTTGGTGATCGACACATCTCCTGTCCACCAAACTGTGATGTAATGTTATAGTGACATATGAAAAACTGTACTGATGACTCTGATGGCTTTTCAGATGTTCACTGTCATGATTATTTCCCTGTTTTTATATCAAAGCTTGTAGTTTCTGCTGTGCTTGGGCTTGTATTAAGGGTGATAAATAGCCTTAGATCTGGCTGGCTTACACTTGAGGGGGCTCTTGCCTGGAGCCCTGGTATTGTATGAAGCTGGGATCTCAAAACAAAGTTTGAAAACTTGATTGACTTCAAGTTCAGTCTATATAATGGAGAGTATAGGATTTCCACCTAAGTGCATATGAAGGCTTGAATGCACACAGAAATTTTTTAAAGCATGAAGCAGGGCTGTTGTGGCAGGCTTGGAAAGAGGTTTTGTTTGGAAACTACCTGTTTTCTGTAGAAGGGCAGTCTGAGGCTAGGTGGAGAATGGCAGATGCCAATTGCTTTGGTTTTTTACCACTTCACAGAGAAATTGGCTTATTTATTTTTATTATCAGGACTTTCAGGATTCTGAAAATGAACATTAGAATGACCCTGGGCCAAGTCTGAAGTGGTGTATCAGTCACCTTTATCTATATTTCAGGATGGCAATAAAATCAGAAATCATAGAAACTTTGTATCATTTCCAGACTATTAAAGTTGCTTGTTCATGTCATTTTGATGTGAGGTTTACCTTTGAGAAACATCCAGATATGGCAGCTTAATTCTATCAGCAGAGAGAGTGAAGTAGTGGTCATCTGAAATATCTGGCCCTGACAAAAATTACTTCAGGATGCATAGGTCAGTCTCTGCTCTGATTATGACTCGATTTCCTTAATCTGATGTTTCAAGACTGATTTTGTAAGTATGGTTGGCCCATTCTGCTGAAGGAGAGATGTGGTCACAAATCACCATAGCTTCATGATTTAGGAAGGTCAATGCACCTTCTTCTTTCTGTCCCACTGCTCAAGGAGGAACCTGAGAGGAAAAGGATTGTGAGGGCACTCTCTCTCAAAACACTTGCAGAGTCTCAGCAGTTACTTGCCTCAGTTGTGCTTTCAGGTTTGCCCTGGCAGAGTTGTCCAGTTAGAAATAAAAAAATAGTGTTGGAGCCTGACTGTGGAACTCAAAGAAAGAGCCAGTTACTAAGCATTCAGCATTGCTCCCAATTAAAACTGCTATAAAACACAAAGCAGATGTTCTGAGGGGATGCAGGCACTGGTGAGAAGCAAAGCAAGTGAAGGTAAATCAGCTCTGCTTGCTCAAATGTCCGTATCTCCATAACTCTGCCAGATATGCTACAGAGAGGGAATGGGGAAGTGATCCAAACGCTTCAGGAGCTGGAAGCAGCTTGCAGCTGGGGGAAGGGAGGTCTCTGAATGTAGCACATCTTCATTAATTGTCAAAAAAGTTTACCCACTTGACACTGCTGTTCCAAGTGCTCTGTTTTCAGTCCCACCTGGCTGTGCTGTAACTCTCATTCTCTGCTTGTGCTGCAGGAAGGGAACAAAGCAGCACTGCCACTTTCCCTTCTTTGCCCTTGAAAGGTGAAGACACTCCATCAGAGGCAGAGAGGAAAGGCCTGTCATAAGGGCACTAGCACAGGACTTGGAGGATTCTGGTTTAATTCTTGCCTTTGCCACAGACTGCCTGTGTAACCCCAAGCAAGTTGGTTAATCTCCATGTCCTTTCAGTACTGCAGTTGTAGGGATAATCCTTCCCCAGCCTTTTCCTCTTGTCTTGCATATGAGCTGCTTGGGACAACTGTGGTCTCCATGTCTGCGTAATGCAGTAATGGGACAGTAGGGCTCCCTGGGCTGTAGGAAAAATAGAACAAAAACCCAGGCCACCCTGAGCTGATTCAGGCCTCAGACAGAGGAAATCAGAGGGTGGAGAGCTGGTGCTTGCATGATTTGGGAGAACTGTGCCTCATGGGTGCCTGCAGGAATGCCTCTCTGGGGAGAGCTCTCACAGTTGCACTGCATGTCTCTGTGTTGCAGGACTCTGTGATGCTGCAGTGCCACGTCAGCCACAAGGGATAACGAGGTGCTCTGCTGATAGGAGAAACTGTGTGTGCACTGGGCAAATTCCTGTGGGTCCAGATTCCACAGTTGTTTCTAAGCAATAAAATTCTACTTGCAGTTTTTGTTTCACTTCCCAGGCCTGGGACTTGCTTTACTTACCTGAGATTCACAGCACATCTGTTAAGGTTCAGAGGAACTTAGAGGCTAAAATGGGATTTGTCTGTAGGACAGACACCATTTGAGTTCAGCCTCATGCTGGAAATGACACCAAGAGACAGAGTTCTTATGGTGACAAGTCACTTCCAAGCTGGAACCTGAAACAGTTTGCCACAAATCCCTGTGGCTGCATTTTAAATGGCCTGGTGGTGCTAGGTCACCCTTACACGTTGTACCTGTTACAATATTATGGGGCTGTCAGTAACTCACTGCTGAACACTCCTGAAAATGAAGAGAGCTCTGCGGGGCAGATGCTCCCCAAGATAAAGCAGAGTGCAGAGGGTAGGAGAAAACAAACAACAGAAAGAGATGGCCACTGGCCAGGTTTGATGATACAATTTTTAGGATATTCTGAGTGTGTAGAGAAGATTTCTGTTTTCCCTGACATGCTAGTAATTCTTGTGGCTCCAAAGTATTTGAGTGGAGAGGCAGCATGAGAACCTCTATTCAGTTCTGCAGGAATAAATGGAAACCTTGTACTGCTGTGGGACAGCCCCAGCCCTCCTTTGCAAGGGAATCTGAGTAACAAACCAGAAGTGGCCCAAGCATGTGTTGTGCTCTTGCAGACCCAGCCCTGCTGAAAAGCTCTTGAGCACGTTTTGAGTAACCTCAGAAGGGTTTGTGTGTTTGATTCGGATCTGGCATTACTTCTGTCACAGCCTCGACTGGCAACGTCCCTGCAGCGACTGGGGCCCGAGCAGCGTGATTTACAAAGGAAGTTGCTATGTTAAATAAAAATTACATAAGGAATAATTTACCCCCAGCTGTGCACAATAATGCTGCTGTTATGCCGTCAAGACACTGTGCCGACTTCAGAAACTGCCTGTGTGAAGTTTGAGTATCTTGTTATTCTCCCCAGGCCTCACGAAGGGGCTTGGAGCCGCAGCTGTGCTCCTTCACTGCCCGTCCTCCCCTCGCAGGCAGCCACAGCACGGGAGGCACGCGCACGCAGCCCTTGCAGCACGGAGCCCTGCGCCTCCCAGCACAAGCCATCCCCCACGCAGGGTGGTGCGCTTTGGTAGGGGGAATTACCCCCATCCCTCCACACTTCTGGCTGGCTGGGTGCAAGTCAGCTCCAGCCCGGAGGCTGCAACCGGAGCCTTGGCATGGCACAGAGTTAAGTGCCTCCTCAGGACTTATTAACAAACCCCCCCTTTGATGCTCTCTGAAATACAGTTCTGTGGCTCCTGGTCTGCATCCAGTGAGCCCAGGGTGTGGGTAGACGTGGTAAGAGCGCACACACCTGACCTGCAGGCGTGATGGGCAGAGTGCCAGAGCAAAGGCCTTGTGGGCCTGAAGGGCAGCTCTGCCGCCAGGCTCGCCGGATCCTGACATCTGGCTGCAAGTCCCACAAACGGCTGGGAGCGTGAGCTGGGAGTGTGAGCTGGGAGCGTGAGCCCTGTGCGGGAGTTGCTGAGCCTGAAGCAGTTTCCAGCAGTTCCCTTCTTTGGGCCCCTTGGACTGTTTGCGTGCTCATGACCCCCAGACCCTCTCCAGTGGGACTGCAAGCTATAACGTTTCAAGTGAGAGAAGGATGACAGGGGGGATAAAGGGAAGCGAGGGAAAGGCACCTAATACGATTTCAGAGAGCCCTCTGGCAGTCTGTCCGTGGGAGGCTGCCATGTATAATAAGGAAACGATTTGTCTGGGAATGATTCAGCATGTAAAATTCTCCCTCCCTGACCTCTTTCTAAGTCCTCAGCATGGGATTGCGGGACGTTTCCAGCAGAGGAGAGCCGATAAGGTGCAATAGTTTTCAGATGCTTGGAAGAGAGGTCAAAGTGTCCATGCTGAAGCAGCATTCTCACTGCCATGTGCGGCTGTGTGGAGCCCACATTTCACCTTTACTCCATGGAAGGAGGTGGATTTTGTCTTGCTTAGAGACACATTAACCATCAGGGAACTCTCCTTCCCAGCCAGCCCTTGGGGTTGTGCTTCCCACAGCCTCTCCCTCTGCCCCGGGGACCATAGTGAGCAAAACCTCACCAGCAGCTGCAGAGCTCCTTCCCTGCTGATTTTCACGGGACTGCCTCCACACTCTGAGCTGGCCCACTGCTATTTCCCTGAGGATTCCTTCCCTTTTGTGGGGGACCACAAGGAGGGCTGGAGGCTGGAGCAGCTGCCCTGTGGAATCCTGGTATGGAGGGCTGGTTTTCAGCAGGGGAAATTTCTGTGAATTTTCTGAATCTTGCTCTAGACGTGAGGGTTGAGACATTTTTGCTTCTCAGGTGCTCTGGGAGTTCCTCCTGTCCAGCACTATAAGCCTGACTTGCAGAAATGATTAAAAAACTGCTGGTGTTTGGCACTTGGATTTTATAGGTTGTCAGCCTCCCCCATCCAGTGTGGGAGGAGAAGAGGAGAGACAGCAACAAAGTAAACTCAGTGGCCCTGAGTTTGCAAATACCGACTTTTAATGTATTAGCCACCTGTGTGTGCTTCTCTGTCCCCTGATATGCACTCTGATGTATTTGCAACCTTCTTTTATCGAAATCTTTATTATCACTTGGGGTGGGATCTTCTTTTGCTGCTTGCTTTCTGCAGTAATTTATGCTAATGCAAAAAACGTATGGAGTGTGAGCAGATCAAAATGGGCAGCCTGAGGGGGCTGCAGGTCCCTGCGCGCTGCCACTGTCATGTGGGGAAGGAGCAGCTGTGCTTCTGAGTAGTTCCCTTCCAGAGCAGTGCAGCTGTCTCCAGACCTAGCATTGCTCCTTTCCTTTTCATTAGCTGAACGTAGAGATGGCCAAGATTCCTGACCCTACAAGTTCTGGGCAGTCTAAATTCTCTTTGTGGCTGAAGGCCATGAAATACATACAACATGCCTTGGGGAGCTGGAGGGGGAACTGAGCCTAATTCAGAGATGGGAGACGAGACAAGATCTGCAAAGGTGTGATCGTTTCGCTGCGGGACAAGGCTGGACTGGGCATACACAGGGGTTTCAGAGTGAGAAATGAGTGACAATCTGCTCACTTCACCTGCAGCAGTGACTTATATTCATACCTGCTGCACTGCTGGCAGTGTAACCAGCTCAGCCTGAGGGCTGGGCTTGAAATAGTCTCGAGTGTGCAGCTCAGAAGCTGCCTGTGGGCACCACAGGCCTAATGAACTGACAGGGTACAAGGCCAAGGTGAATAAGGCACCCAGTGTTATCCCACAGCGAGGCTGATGCTCAGCAGTGAAGGAGATGTCAGAAGTTCAAACCAGTACTTAGGGTTTATGAATTCACCTTCTGAATGCATGGCTCTCCCGGTTCTTCAGAGGTACCAGCATGGACTGCAAGTGAAATAACTCTGTTCTGTTATTAGGTGGTATCTATTAGCAGACAGCCCATTTTCTGTTCTGTTCTTGGTGGGGACATTTTGGCCAGAAGCAGTTTCCAATCTGGCAAGCACAGCAGAAGTATTACGGGAAGGGAAAGAAGTCCAGATCCATGGAGGAAATAATTTTATTCTCTTTTTCTTGCTGTTTTGAAAATAGCCCTTAAGCAAGATACGTTAGCCAGGAACTGAATTGTTTCAAGTTCCCTTTTCATATGTATCAGTAACAAGTCCACTCTGCGCTTCTGTCTCTTTTCTGATTTTGGTGAGAATTTTAGGAAAGTCTGCCCAGATTTGGATTCCTACTTGAGCTGTGTGTCTGCTGGGTCTGACACTGGTAAAAATTGGCTGCTTTGTGGGGTGTCTGCATGCAATAAATGGTTCTTTGTGAATATCTTCTCCCAGCTCCTAATATCCAGGGATTGGCTCTGAAACGGGTAGCATTTTGCAAAAGCTTTTGCCTCTCCTTGTCTACAGTTTGCCATCACAAAGCTGGATAGACTTGTTACCAGTATGAGTGCCCAGTCCCAGCTCTGTGTTTTGTACTTTCTCCCCATAGCTGCCAGTACAAATGTATTGCAGTCTGTCACAGCCAGGAGCAGAGGAAAACCAGGCAGTGTGGAGGAAATTTGGTGACTGTCTGTCAGTCATCATCTTCCTTGCTCGGCTGTTCACTTTTGCTGTGTAGAACAAATCACGTAACCTTTCTGTGTCTCAGTTCCTTCCCGTATAATGAGGACAAATATTAATTTGTCTCCTAGTGACAGAGGTTGTGTTCGTGCTCACAAAGTGCTTTGGTAATCACAGGTATTCTGTCAGTGCCATGTATTGTTATCCAGCCATCTGAATGATCAGTGTTTCCTGACATCTGGCCACATGGAGCTGGGTCTGTGTGGTACTGCATGGCCAGCTTCCTGCCGTGCCCATGTGCTGAGTGTGTGACAGCCAAGAAACCGTGGGTCTGGATGTGGCACCTGGATCTGTGCTGCTGCTTTTTAGCCTGGTGCATTGGTAGCCGATGGAGCTGTTGTAGCAAGGACAGCGTGTAGCTCCATGGGGAGAAAAGAAGATGTACAGATCCCTCTTTCTCTTCCCATCACCCAGCCCCAAACTTTTGTCATCACCTGCTCTATGAGCCCCTGTGAATTCTCTGGTGATCACCCGCAGCTTGTGATGGGACGGTAAGCAAACCCTGCTCAGGCTCTGTGATTCTGCACCTTGGCATGGTGGGGGGCTTGCTCAGTGGTAATTAACAATGTGCACTTCATTAGCACTTTCATCTTGACTTTTCTGGGCAGTCTGTAAGTGTCACACCAGTGCTTTCTTCATTACCTTTCCCCACTTCACTGTTGAATTAATTCTTCCTGACCTCTTCCCAGAGGAGCTCCTGCTCATTCACTGATATATAAGGATTTCTTATAGCCTGGCTTTTTCTGATTTTCATACCTGGGATATTGTCTCCTATTTTGCTCTGCCTTCCCTAGAAATTTAACACTTTGCATTTCTTTTATAGTCCTGTCTGATATTTTCTCTCTTCATTTTGTCATCCCAGTCTTCTTTTTTAGCTTCCCCAGTCTCACTCTTTTATATAGGACAATGGAGTTTTGAGTACTCTTAAATCATCCTGTAAAGTTCTGCAGAGCACAGGCTCCCAGCAGCAGCGTCCTAGGTGCTGGCTGAAAATTATTCGCAGAAGCCCTTCATTCTCCTCGTTAAATACAGGGTTTGGTCCCTTCTGTAGAACATGACTGCAGTGCTGCACATGCTCTTGGTTGCATTTCTGTTGAGAAGCCCAAGACTCTTCCACATGGACAGCTGTGCAACCACAAGGCAAATACTTTATTTTAATTCTCCTAAGAGCCTTAAAGAAGGTAATCTTCACAAGAAAGCCAGGAACTGGGGTCTTGCACGGATAGGAAAGCTAGGACACAGATGCTTAACAAGGGTCACAGGAGGAAATCAAAAACAGAACTGGGATTGGATTTTTGCACTGCTGCCCCGAGACATGTTGGAATGTCCTCGACAAGTTTTCTGCTGCCTCAGTGCATGCACACCACCTACCTGCTACCACATGCAATGGAAACTGCTACCAGGCGTGGACAGCTGACAAACTTTGAACAGTAGGACTGAGGTGCAGCTTTTGGAGAAGCATGGATTGATGATGACCTGGTAGATATTATGATATATGAGACATAGGATACATTTTGTGAAATGTCCCATAGTTGACTAAAAAAAAAATCAATTACTTGCATCCAAGATTTCTGCTTGAAAGGATTTCTGTCTACAAATGGCCGAAGAGCATAAAAATTAATTGCTCTAATGTAGCAAGCCATTTGCCCTTACACCCCATTGTTGATTGAAGAATAGTGGCTTTGCACAGGGTGGGAAATCTATATGGGTCACTTTTAGCACTGACTTGTCAGGCTGTTTGCAGACTTGTCTCGATGGGTTTTCCTGGGCTTTACATCTCTGGCAACACCGCCACAGTGCAGCAGCAAACCAGGACTGGCTCTGCCCTTGGCTGCAGGGCAGCGAGTTACGCTCCCTCCCCGACACCGACACGGCTCTTCCCTCTTTTCTGCTGCACAGGGTATGTTTGGGGGTATCTCGAGTGCTGCAGTGCTGTGGCTGAACAGGCATTCCTTCTTGTTCCAGACGAGACCTGGGACTTGGGCTAGCATGCTTTAGATCACCTTGGCTATATCTGATCGTTACTGCATTGTGTTGCTCTCACTGGTCTGTGCACCTGTGGTCCCAAGCTGTTGGTTTGTACACAAGAAGCTGGGATGCTGCTGCTTGCCGAATATTGTCTTTTGAATCTTGCTGCAGAGCAAGTAAACCAGAGGATAGATTATCTGATCACATGGCATGTGGATTATCGCTTTTTAGTCATAAATAAAAAGCAGAAAAACTGAGATGCGCTGTAGAACATGGACTCGCAGCAGTCTGGATGTTCGGCCTTTGCAGGTCAGGCCAGTACCGGCAGAACATAAAGGGTTAGTTATTCTTGCAGGAGCGTGATTAGGTGCTATGAACACTAATGATCCAAAAAGCTCAGTTTTAGCTTACGTGAGAATTGTATCCAACTTTTTCATGCCTGTTAACTTTGCAGACAGCAGAGTTCCTACAGGAGCCAGAGATCCAGGCAACTAGATGAAAACTCACTGCAAATGCACGTAGTGTCTGACTAGACCTGTGGTCCGTGGTGGGGAGTTAGACAAGGTGAGACTGTAAAAGGCTGTAATTGTACACAGAAGATGGCTGTGATTGCTTTGAATGTGGAGCCATTGTCAGGAACACAGAGGGAAAAGCACTGCCCATTTGAGCACTCTTATCTCAAACTTCTGGCTAAGTGAAGTCAGGAAATGATTGGGGGGTGCTGTTGTTGTCTGTGCATTTTCACCGCTGGGATCTGAAGAAACTTGGGATTTTGTGCTGCCTTTGGCATGGCTTTGCTGCCCTGTGCCAAGTTTCATTAATCAGCAGCCAGGGGTTACATGAAGGGTGTAGTGTCTACCCCATGGGAATTCAAGGACCACAAGGAGAGGTTTCAGTAACATTTGTTTAAAGGCGCTTCAAGGTTTTTTTTATTATTTTTGGCTCCTGAAACATAACTGCCATCCTTTAATTATTATCAGTGGCATTAGAGCTTCATGTAGTACCGGCATGCTGGGATCCATGAGTGTCAGACAGGCTTACTGTTAGATGAAAAATGTCACATCTTGCAGCATCTCAGCTCTTGATTTTTGTCTGGTTTTTAGCACTTTGGAATTTGATGACATCATATTATCATAGGGAAAAATGTCTCAAATTAGAGCCTGCTTTAAACAGATGCTTTGCAGTCTCAGATAAGTACAATTTGTAGACGTAACTCAGAGAAATTTAAATGTTGAAGGCAGCTACACTCACCAAATTGCTGGGATCCACCTAAACTGCTGAATTTTTACTCCAGCTTCCCATTACCCTGTGAGGAGATATTTTCCTTCTGAGGCATTCTGCTTGATTTGCTCCTGTCCCTGATACTCTGGTGTTTTCTGTGCTGAACAGCACCACTATCCTCTTGTTTTTGAGTCTCTTAGGCATCACTTTTCCCAGTTGTGTGACGGTGTTGCACTTCATACATTGCTCTGTGTGGACAGAAAGCTTTAATTATGGCACGTTAAATAAAACAATATGTAGAGCCTGGGCCAAACTCTGGGATATTTTTGGTCTTAGTTGGCCTTGTCATGGCCCTTGCTGTATTTCCCTGGGAAACAGTTGCTGAGTAGCATCATTTAGCTTGTCCCACATAACTCCAAGCTCTTGGAAAGCCAGTTTCCTGTCAGGCTTGAGACTTCTGGGACGGTTGTTTTCCCAATGGGTATGTGCCCATTTTAGCATATAAGACCGCATGCCTTATTAATGTTTTGATGAGTGTTCAGGGTGGAAAGGCAATCTCAGAATTAGCTGTTGTATTTGGGGGGAGTAAACCCCGAAGGTCATGAGTTTAAACCATGGCTAGGTTATGTGTAGCCAACATCTGTATCCTAAAGTTCCTTTTGCAGAGCAACTGGATCGTTGGATCACTGCTGTTGATGGTTCCTGATGCACCGATATTCCCCTGGAAAGGGACAAGAAGCATTCCTGTGACTGGCAAATGAAAATGCTATAGCTGGGTGGAGGACAGGGAGCCAAATCACTGCCTCCATGGAGAAGCAGTCGCCTTAGTGCCGCAGTGGCTGACTGGGCTGGGCTGTCAGCTCGGCGATGGGCAGCATTCAGCTCCGCATGCAAGGCTGTACCGGGAGAAAGCCATGTCCTGGCTGGGGGGGTGGGTCAGAGTCTTCATGAGGGGATGGCAGGAGATTTGGAAGAGGGATGTTGCAAGGCCAGGGTGGGATTACAGAGGACATTGAAGAGCTGGGGTTACGGGGTCACCGAACAGGGAAGACAACCTGAGCTGGATCCTCTGGCAGCATTAGCATTGCTGCTTCCAAAACAGCCTGCATGAAATGCTGGGGTACAAAATGAGGGTGGATGAACCTGGGGCCAGAGATGTGACCGCAGTGTCTGCCCAGCCCTGTCTGTCAGGGCCCCTATTTCACAGCAGAAGGTCAGATAAACCTGTGCTGCCTCCAGCTCTGTGCAAACCTCCCGCTTTAGCTCAAACCTGAGGCTGATGGCCGTGCACCCGAGATCTCTGGCTCTAAGCTGTTGTGCTTAAGTGCAGACTCATGTTCTGCTCTGCCCATTGCTTCAAGCAATGGAAACCTCTAGCAAATGGTTGAGACAGACATCTGGAGATGGTGATGTCTTAAACTGCTGTAGCATGATTTGCTAGGGCTCATCTGTTTTTTGAACCTACAGTATTTTCACCTTTTGCAATCTACTCTTTCTTACCCTGAGCATTAAGGGCTCTTTTTTTCCTTTTCTATTTTTTTTTCTTTTGGTGCAATGAGAATTTTGTGTAACAACATGGCTCCAGAAACTGCAGCTTTATGAAGAAGAGGAAGTTATGAGAGATCGTATAAAATCGTGTTCTATTATATTACATAAAAATTAAATAATACCATACTTCAGAGACAGAGAAGCACTTTTATTAGCTGAGAAAACACATGAAATTTGAGTTTTACATGCAACAGCACACAAGGTGGGTAATAGGACTGGAAGCAGAACAGATTTCTTCCCTGTCTTAACACAGAGAGGGGGAAAGGAGAACAGCTGAAGATCCTGAACATGGAATTCTTCCCCTGCTGGGCAAAAAATTACATTAAGAATTAGAGCAATTTATTTTCTGCAGTCATTATACTTGCCTAACAAAAGAAGACCTTTATATGTTCTAGTTTAATACTAATTGTCCAGTTTTAAAATTGCTAAGAATCCAAGGAGTGAATTTAAGACAGAATTTTTTGAAGAAAACACTGCTAGTCCCAAATTGAACCAAGACTTAGATTAATCACAGTCTTCTGTGCTATAGAAGGCATTTGAGAATCCATCTAGTTCATGGGAAAGTGATCTTGGAAGAGCAACAAATAAATGCTGTGACCTTTTGACTCTGCTAGCCCTGGAGCTGTGGTAAGTTTGCAGTCAGGCACTTGGTTCCAGACAGGAATTTTCATTGCTGCAGTGAAGTAAATCACCATGAGGAGGAGGCCTCTTTGCCTTGTCTGCATGGAGATAATTTCAGAGGTCTAATTCCTTGTGGGTGCCCCCTCCATCAGTGACAATGTAAAGGAGAGCTGAATGGTAGACCTGGTCAGGAAGCCTGAAATACTGGTATTTTAAACCACCCTAGTTAAGGCAATACCAGAAATGCCAGCCTTATCTCTGCTGTGGTCTGCAGTGGCAGTTTTGGCTAAATCCTATCAGTATGGGTTGGACTTACCCCCAGGGCAGATTTAGTGAGGGAACAAGGGGTGCTCTAGGGCCTTGAGATAGCATCGTCTTGATGTGGCACATGTAGGACACTTTCAGTTTGCCATTCCTATGCACATCTCATTAGCAGTTCAAAGAAGATGAATTAATGATGGGAAATAACTTCTGGAAAAATCAGTGGTTTTCATGATCATTCATTCAGTGATCCTTAGAAACAAATGTTTTGTAAACCTGATGTTCGGTTGAGGTAATTTCTCTGTAATTAATTTGGCTGATTTTTGTTTGTTTGTTTTGTTTCTCTAGCCAGGCAGAGCTGTGTCTTCCTCAGCCTCAGTTCACATTTCAGCCTTTCCTGGAGCTATGTCCTCTCCAGAGCTTGTGTTCATAAAATTTGTAAGAACTTACTTATCCTGGAAGCCTCCACTCTTCTCAGCTCTGTATTAAAGCTGATCCATGAGTTCCCAAGTTAGAAGGAAGAAGAGAAAGTCATACTGCACGTTTGGTCTCATTTCCTTAGGAACCAGGACAAGCAGTAATTTTTGCGTAACTATAGAAACCAGTGCTTTAAATAAGTGACCGGCCAGTGCAAGATTTGGGATAAAACTGAGCATGGACCATGATGGTTTCTCCTGATGGGTCATCATGCACCAGGGAATAAAAGGCCTGATTACTACTGAGACTGCTTGGGGAGACAGTCCAACCAGGCTGGACGTTGTTTTGTTCTGCTTGATTGCCACCTTTTCCGAGAGAGCTCAGTGTGACACACCTGGGTTGTCACATGAGGAGAGTAAGAGGAGTTTGTGCTCTGTGCAGTCATTACCAGGTTGTCCAAGGAGAATACGAGGAATACAGCTTTTCTCGGCATTGTAGCTCCTGTTGGGGAACCTTCTGCACCAACAGGCTCTGTCAGTTACTGATACAGCTTCATGATCAGGCATCTTTAGCGAATGCTCTCTGTCTCTGTGGGCTATGTGGGCTCTGTCCCTACCCTCAGTACAGGACTAGGCATGTCAAACATGCTGAGATCCATTAAAATGAGTCCTTTTCCTCTAATGTTGGCAAAACCAGTGCTCTTACAAGGAGTCTCTCATCACTGTCATGCCTAAAAGTCTATTATGGAACAGGTCCTAGGACTCAGCTTCAAAGTAGGAGAAACCTCTGGAAAAGTACCACAGCCCTTGCTGTTGGCTGTAGAAACCTCTTCTCCTTCCTCAGCATATGTGCGCAATCTGAACCTGTGAAATGCTGGAGAAACAACAGCTATAAAGCCACTTCTCCGAAATACTTCCTTTTCCTCATTTCATCTTCTCCCGTCTGCTCTTTTCTTGCGCTTCTGTTCTTTTGGTGATGATAAAGAGCCCCCGTATTCATTCTGTGGATTTCCTCCCCCTCCGGCAACCGGTGAAAAGTACAAATGGCATTTGATGTAAATCAGAGTAGGATTCGGGTCCCCCCGCCCCCCTTTCCATTCTCTAGGCATTAGTATAATGAAGGAGAAGGCAATGATTGTTACTTAATTTACATTCTTTAAGGCAGATGCCTTTGACCTGTGTGGGATGGGAAAAGGCTGGTCAGTATGACAATGTGTGAATGTGTAAGTCTGGACTGAGGCTGATTTTTCATGTATTTAGGCAAAGACAGGAATGTACCCTCTGCCTTCCTTCTGCAGATCATCCTCACCTGCCATACCCCCCCTTGTTGCCTCTTTGTGAGCAGTGATTCATGGGCTCAGCAAGAGCAGCTGCAGATGATCCCGGTTCCAGGAATGATGACGATAACTGCAGCGCTGTTCCACCACCAGCTGAGAGACGCTCCTGTAACCGGCCAGAGCAATCACTCAATGAAAGGAGAGATCCTCTGGCTGAGAACTGTGCCAGGGATTTTCTGGTACTATGCACAGAAAACGCCAAACTCGAAGAGCTAGGTTGGCCTGACCTGTCCCTGTGCACAGGGGAGCAGAGTCTAGTCCCCCACTGTGTTGTCCACAATATTTCCTGCTATACTGACTCATTTCACCATGACAGAATGAAGGGAAGCAACAAGCTTGGTTCTGCCGCTTGTTTTCCCTGTGGGGTGGCTGCGCACAGCCTGATGTTTAACGTTTCTTACACTGAAGTGGATACAGCTTTTCTCTGGTAGGACTGAGGGAGCTGGAACTGCCTGTGCCACATTTTGTTCCCCCAGTTCTGCTCACTGGGAAAGCTGGTGCCAGCCTTTATCAGAGCACATGATGTCTTACAATCAAGATGCAAGTGATTGCACTATTAGGATTTTTTCCAAGTCAAAAATGGCCCTCCAATGATGTAAAATTTTTTATCCTTGATCCTGCTGTGATGCGTGCATCACAGTTCTGCTCCCCCAGCACATCTTCCTTTTCATAGACGAAAGTCCACCAATTCATTAATTTACCGTGTTTTCTGTCTTTTAAAAACTCCTTAAATTTCCATCACTGGGAAAACATTTAATTGCCTTAAGCCTGTAACATGAATTTGAGTCTGGTTTGTTGAGGCTTTGAGGCCAAACAACTTTATTAACAACAGTGGCTTGCTTTGCACATAAATCCTCCTTTTCAAAGAACATCTTTCCTAAAGAGTTTCACAGCTGATTCTGGACACAAATAACTCATCAGAAAAAGTTAGTGATACTCAGTGCTTGGCAAGCCCTGAGTTATTATCCAGTTAATGCTGTGGCACTGTGCATTTCCAGCTGTGTTGCAGTGGCACGCAGACCTCAGCAGCTGTTGCAGAGCTCATCAAATGGCTGTTGAGCATCATCCCTGATTTGTCATAAACCTAAAGGTTTCTCTGGGGAATGAATGTTATCACCTGCCACAGCCTGGCTACACTACAGTGATGCTCTGGCATTGTTGTTATCATACGTACACTGCTTGTTTGAATTCCTTCCCTCTCCCCTTTGCTTTCATGATTTTTCCTGTTTGTTGGGATAGTTGGGATCAGATTATTCATAGCCTTATGCTTCTAACTGACTTGTCTGAAAATGCAGTCTGGTGTATGCTTATCGCTACCTGGCTTCATGTCTTCCTAACCAGATGAGTTTATATTTTAAACAATATTTAGATGCTTAATAAAGAGGCACAGAACATTTTGTGAACTGCTCGGGTACATTGTCCTTACAAAGAAGAATGGAGTTTGAGGTGTAAGTTACGGTATGGACAAAAGATATGTTTTAAGTAGGATTTTAATGTTTGCACGTATTCTGAATGGGATCAAACAGAAAATTTCAAAACTGGAAAGGAAATTCTGAGGTGAGGGAGAGAGGAAGCTTTGTATGGGGTTCACAGAAATGCTTTGTTTTAAGAATTGTTTCTCTTCAGACACAATACAGAATATGCAGAAGCAAAACCTTATTTCGGAATGTTTTATGCTTCTCAAAGATTTTCCATGTCTGATTTTCCTCTTTTCATAACTTTTCCAGTTTTCTTCCTATTTTTGCCTTTCAGACACAATTTTAGCAGAACTGATGAGATACCACAAATTATTTTGGCTCAAGGAAAAAGTTTCCAAAGATTTTCTGACCACTTCAGCCTTGCTGCTGCTGGAAACCCTATTTCAGTACTGATGTGCTTCCTAGGGACTTGAAAAATCCATCCTGTTGTCTGCTGCAAAAGGTGTTTTGCACATGCTAGACATCACACTTAAGTTTCTGATCCTGGTGGCCAGATTGCTTAAACCCTCTGTATTTCACAAATTTTGTGATATTATGTGAACAACAATAAAGTTGTTTTTCTTTTTGGCTTCTATGATTGTCTCCGCAGGGTCTGAATTACTGCAGTGCCAAGTTTCAGAGCCCAGCTTTTAAACTCAACCAGCAGACCCTCAGTCTTTTCATTTGGAAACACCTTGTTCAAGTCTCTGCTAAGTGGCCCTTATGTTTGTATGGAAACCTTATCAAAAGAGATGGAAGTCACTCCTGGCCAAATCCCTTAGTCTCTGAGAAACACCTTGACAACAGTATTTTTCCTGAAGTTGCACTGTAATTGCAAGAGATGTGCAATGGTCACTTGCAGGCACACCCAAATACTAGTGGCGGGGAAAGGATTTGTGTGTTTTCACAGAGAACTGTTAATTTCGTGACTGTATTTCTTGCAAAACGTGCCACATCACCATGATTGGGCTGTGAGTGTCCTTATGACTGCTCTATAAATAACCTGGATGGACAGAGACCAAACAGAGCACTTAGGCAGTAAGGACTTTTCTGTTGAGCCTGCTGGGTTTGTGCAGGTTGTCATTGTCACTGTCACAAACAGGCTGCAAAACATATTTTCAGCTGCTTGAGATAAAATGGGCAGAAGTGGAGTCTTTGTGTTGGCTCAAAACATTGAAATGCTTTTGGGCCAGAAATGTTCTTTCTGCTGCCAGCCCCCTGAAGACTTCTTTGGCCTGAAGGCTCGTGTGTTACAGCTCAGATATTAGTCCAATAAAAGATAGACACGATCTGCCTTGTCTTACTATCAGTCCATCTCCTAAAAAATGTTGCTGCAGCTAATGGTGGCTCATATTTGATTTCTATCCAGGATATTTTAAGGCTGCAAAACCATCTGGCAGGATAGGTGTCTGTCTCAGTGCTGTCCTCTGCCTGTTATTATGTATGTTTGTATTAATGATGAGATATCCTGCAGCGTCGGTTGATTTAAATATTGAAAGCAAGTGTTGTCCTATTTCTCTGCCTTGGGGCTAGGAGTGATTATTCCACCCTCTTCAGTGTACAGGAATCTGCATCCGTTGAGGTTTCTATTCTGCTGTGAGCCCAGCATATGAACTCAGTTTGCAAATTCATCTGAGAAATGCTAAAATTAGCACCTAGTTCTGCAGGTACCTATACCAGTACTATCCAGCGGTCTAAATACCGCTTTGCTTTAGAAATGCAGTTTTTTTTAGACTTGGCCACTTGGGTCAACATCCTTCTGTCTCTTTATTGTTTACATCTTGATGTTTCAGTATCACCAGGATACATTATTATGACCCTGGGATGCAAACAGTCCACTGCTGATGGTTTTTTTAGTAACTTGGCAACGTTATCTAAAGCAAAACAGAGTCTTGAAATTGGGACATACTGCAATTCACAGGGACAATGAAAAGTATTTGTGGTACAGAATATTTTGCACATTTGAAATCTCTGTTGTATCAATCTTAATCAGAAAAGAGTGCCTGGAGAAAAAAAAATTGCTGTTTAATGTTTCTGATAAAAGTAGCATTTGCAAAAAAATACATTAAGAAACAGTATAAGAGTTTCACACAGTAGCCTTAACAATGTTGATATTGTTGTTTATAAATATGTGCTTAGGGAGATATAAAATTGTAGATCATTGACTTGCTAAGCTATAATATCATTTTCTGAGATATTTAGGTGTGTCGACTGAATGAATGTTTAGAATCCATGCAGCACATGTAGTAAAAATTTGCATGAAGACCATATTGATTTCAGGTGCAGGGGAAGCATTTCAATGCAGAATAGATGAGCTGCTGGATTTATCTGTATTCTAAGTTGTGAGAATGCAGAATTTGCCCAAGGGACCCCTTCTAGTCCTAATGTGAGCTCGTGCAAGGCAGTAGGAGGCATTGCATAGGAGATGTATCGAACGACTGCGAGTTGCAGCTCTTGGGTTCCGTTCCTGGCCTCTCCTGTATATCCCAACAATTTGGATTCCATCAAATGGCCTCATTTATAGCCCTTGACACAAGGGAAAGCTGCTCCCACAACTGCACTCAGAGAGGTAGAAGTGGATGTTACTCTTCAGTCTGTTTGAGACGTGAGTGTAGTGCTGAGTCACCAGCACTTTTTGGCAGCTGCATGCTGGTTTTGGTATTTGGGGGCTGCAGAGTTGGGATACCAGCAGCAGCAGAAGCCACAGCCCTTGCAGAGCAGTGGGTCAAGGGAGAACCTACATCCCTAGTGAGTGGGCAGTGAAGAGAGCTGGCAGAAAACAAGAAAGCATGGGACACGTTGCTATTAGTTGCAGAGAAATAACAGGAATTTCACAAAAATGAGCACTGATGCTTATGTGGTGATGTGCCATTTGTGATGAACTGCCTCAATTTGTCAAGATATTTTGAACATCTCGTTTCTTCAAGCCAATGTCAAGATCCTTTTGTGTCCTCAGTCTGGAGCTCATTAATGTATGACGCATGGAAAACTGTTTGCCTCTTAATAATGTAGCACTGGGGAAAACAAACTCTTAACCCCACTTTCTGAAGGACACCTTTTGCGTTCCAAATTCAATCTATTTCATGTACATGCACTCAGACATTTGTACATGTCTCGCTGTGTCTGAGTGTGGATTTGAAAGTTGCTCTATGCGGAAATCTTACCTGGTCATCGAGAACAAAATACGTAAGCACAGAGCTCTGTCCACCTGAGATGGCCTGAGATGGAAACACCTCCTTACTGCCAGTGTTACAGATGAGTATTTCTCTGGAGGGAGATACTGAAGGATGCAGTGCATTTAGGAGTTTGTTGTTGCCTTGCTTCAAAGTGAGGAGAGAATCAATAATTTGTTAGGCTGTGAGCTGACGTCTTGTCTGAGTGCCAGCTCTGGTGTCCTCCAGGATAAGCTGCCAAAGTGGCTGAGGGAGCAAAGCGGGATCTAAATTCCACAAGTCATTTTCCTGAAACTCTTATGTGGGAAACCTTTAGAAGCCTCTCAGTAAGGACAAAATCCTTCCAGGCTTAATGCTTGTTTGAGCAAAATTCCTTCTGAGGTCAGTAGACCTAATCCCGAAGTCTTATCACTTGTTTACCTTGATGGGATTTGAGAGTGTGTGGGGGGAACAGAGGGTCTTGGGACAGAGGGTGTGCTGGAAATGCTTTCCTGGGAGGCTGGAAGAAGCCTGCCAGGCTCTGCAGAAATGTCTGCATGTGTGAAAGGAAGGCTTGCTTCAGTAAAAATTGCCTTGGTTTCCCAGTTTCTCAGCAGTGGTAGAAAGAGCAGGTGAGGATCCCTCTTTTCTCTGAAGGCTCTTTGGTGCCTGTGGGTAGCCCAGCCCCATCTCTCAGGGACAGTGCATCTCACAGTTCCTTGTGCCTTCAAAGTGGTTTCCATCTCAGACCTTCTTTTGCATCCTAGATGAAAAAGCCCCCCAGGCTGGCAACCCCCGCATATTTTTTAATTGCAACACAGTCCATCAGAGTGGTAAGTAGTGTCAAATACAGAAGCAGATGAGAACTGAGACATTGGTTTCTCTTGTCCTTAAGCTGGGAAACAAACTCTGGGTTTGCCGTCTGGGGAAAGAACCTTGCAGGGGGCTTTGGAGCAGGTCCTGGCTCTGCTTGCCCCATGTGGTGCCATAGTGAAACCCTATAAAAGGCCCCTTGTCCCTGCATTGCAAATCATGGCATGCCAACGGTGCCCTCAGCAGAGATTTCTCTTGCTTGTCTCTTTTCCTTCCCTCTTTCTCCTTGCAAATTGAAATTTATCTCCTTTTTTACGGACTTGGCCTTTATTAGCCAAAGGTCATGCCTCTTTATTAACCTTTCAGTAAGGCTACATCAGCTGAGTGAAACACCGTTCAGCAGGGCATATGGTATCATAAGAGTCACTGCTGGTGTCACACAGCTGTGTACAATTTTGTTTGGTTTGAGGCCTTTTGCTTTTTAGTAAAGAGATGGAAAATGTTCTTTTCTGCTTTTCTACTTTCTGGTGAGTGACTTATAAACAGCCTGTGTGAAATTGGCTCTGGAAAATATAATCAGAAAAATATATAGGCTGTTGCATTGTTTTTAAGAATCCCGGGTCATGGTACAGGGGAGATTCTGTGGTAAAGTTTCATTAAAAGTAAAGGAGGAACACTAAAAGCTCTGCTGCTGATCCAGGGAAAATAAAACTTTGTCAAGCCGAGTAACACTGGGCCATCTTGTACTTTATTCCCTGCTGCTTATCTAAAGCACATTTGTTACATTCAATAGATTTCTACTTCTGGCAGCTTATAACACCATGAGTTTAAGAGCCTTTGACTAATTAAGAGGAGAGAGATTTTCACCATGCTGCCATAGCCCCACTGGAAGAATAATTTTCAAGTGTTTTGCTCTTTGGGGGCACATGAGGTCAAAATTACAGATAAGTGTCTATGTAACCGTACATATACATACACATCTATACTTACACACATACATATATATACAGACATTTACATACACACATACGTATATATATAAACACACACATATATATAGAGACACATAAATGTGCTCAGATTATATCTATGTCCATATCCACACTTGTTAAAAAAAAAAACCCTTAGAAGCAAACACCTTTGGAGGGCAGATTGTAGGTATTGTTAGGAGTCTTCTAGGTGGGTCTCTGGCTGGGTTATAAGTTATTTGCAAATCAATCATGGAAGAATTTTAAGAGGTTTGATCCTACAGGTGAAGAAGCATGTGTGATTGTGTGAGTGCATGTGCTCACATGCAGAAAACAACTGTGAGGGATGTCTGTGCTTAAACTGATCAGACAAGTTCTGTTACTTCTGTCCATTGATGCTGTTTTGAAATATGGCAGGCTGAGCCTATTAAGGTAGATCAGAAATGTCTTTCCAACATATCTTTTGGTTCCTGTTTTGGTTCCTGCACTCATTTACATCCTTGATTCACTTCAAAATCTGCTCCTCTCAGCATTTGCTGCTCTTGTTCACACAGATACATTGAAAAATGGATTGTTACTCAGTGGTTTTCTGTAAAAAAGGAAGGGGTTTGGTCCAGGTCCAGAGGAGGACATACAGGAAAGGGTCACAAGTGAGGAAATGACTGTGTCAAATTGCACTTGAGCAGTGAGAAGGTAGAATGCATATGAAAAACAGCTGAGTTAAAAGAATGTGTAAGGCAATTCAGCTGAAACTCGCAACTGCATTAACCTTACTGGTGTTGGTTAGTGCATGACTCCACAATAAATCCTATACACCACAGCTCAAGATTTAGGAAAACATAAGAGTTCCTAAGTTCATTCCTGTTTTACAGCGTGATCCAGTGCCTCTCACATCACTGTGAACCCAATTGCCACCTCACGAAAGGCTTGGGCAGCACTGAGACCCAGTGGTTTTTAATTCCATGAATAGATGGAATTGGTGCCACAAGCGAAGTATCTGGTCTAAACCAGCAAATCTATCCCAAGATGAGTGATGCAAAATGAAAGCACTCAGGAAAAGAATTATTTGTTGATGAAAGTTACCAAAACACCACTCATTTCAGTGAAGGCTGAAAAACAGCTTTGTCAGGGTAAGAGAATTTGCAAATGTGTCATTATGCTGTTGCTATGATCACACCTCTAGCATCATGCACCAAGATCATGCTCTTAACTTCAGAAACCAGATTCCAAAGGAAGACTGCAACATTAAAGGAGATACAGGACCGGGAATAAATTTAGCCAGTTTCATCTAGAGAAATGCTTAATGGCAGGATGATCATCTTAAGGGTCATTTAATATCGGGAAAAGGAAATGATACATAACGCAAGTAGTAACACAAAAAATAGTGAATTCAATTTAATAAAGGGCAAATTCAATTGGAAATGAGGCTAAAGTTTTAGATGGTTAGGGGCAGGCAGAAAGGGAAATTGTTTGCTTAATGAGGTAGTTATGACAAACTAGGTAGAAATACTCTGCTTTCCGAAATCAGCGAGTGTGGAGTTCAGTCTTTCCTGCCTGATACAGTGGGTTCAGCAGAGGAGTCCAGTGGTGTTTTGTCAGCCTTGTCCATCATGACCATTAGTTGCCTTAATAATCTGTGTTTGAATAAAGGCACTACAGTAGCATTGGTATATGTTGAGAATCCTTCTTGTATCTGTAACACTGAAGAAAGAAATTGGGTATTTTGTATCTTCATAATATGAAACGAAAAGTCAAGTGTGCTGTGGTTGTACAGGTGAGATTTATGTGAGACCACATGGAGATTTACAGCCTCATGACTTTTGTGCCTGGTCAGAACTGTGTCATAGAAAGGCTGCTGGGGGGACTCTTCTTTGGGTTGCTAGGGGCTTGGGTGCTTCACTCTTCACTGTGTTGAGGAGACATCTGGACACCTCCGAGGTACCTGCTGAAAATCCTACTCTTGTATTGCACTCCTGCTGTTTCCTTGAGGCAGAGCTGACCCCATGGCTCTTGTAACGCAATGGGTGATCTTAATTGCCCACCTGCAAGGCTTGCTGCTCCAAATGGGCTCTTGGGCTCCTGCCTGCTTACAGCACTTTCTGCGAGCATGTCTGAAACCAGCCTTGTATCTGTGTTGCCAGGAAGGCTTTATGAAAAAGAGACTACAAATTCATACTGCCAGAACCTCACATCCGGGTAGACGTGAACCAAATGTATTTCCAGTGCAAATTTACTGGAATTGGTGAACAGTGCAAGAACCGATACAGATATTTAAATCAGTGATTCTGATATAATGAAGACAAGTGATTAACAAAACTGTTTATCTCTTTGTAGCAAAGATATACAGTTGATAGTTCTTGCTTTATTTTAAATATATTGATAGGCACAAAATACCTAGTTGATGAGGTTGTGTAGGAATCCCAGCTAACAGTTAATGATTGCCAGCTGATGAGTTTTGCAATGTCTAAAAATGAAATGGTAACATTCAGTGCATGAAAGTGTCTCATATTGTCCAAACCAGCTGATGATTACTGTGTTTAAGTAACAGAATTCTCATAAGGATTTGAGCTGCTCAGAATTGAATGCAATTTTCCCAGGACCTTGATAATAATCAGGAAATGAACATAGAACAGTGATCTCATGTCATTTGGAAAATTAATGGAATAATCTGATGGGCAGAGCTTGCTAAGGATCTAACTGTACACTGGAAAATAAGTCTTTAGGCATGGGTCTCTGTCGACAGCAATGGAAGTGGAGAAGACAGTAGATTTTATTCTGTAATTATCTGAAATGAAAATGGGAGGTGTCCTAAAGAGAAATAGAGTAGTGTTGCTTTTAGCAAGGAAAATAGGTCAGTCTATTTACTAGCACAGGTTATTACATGCTACTATGGATGTGTGTGTTGGAGAGCTTGCTGGAAGATTAATTTATTCCTGTAAAAACATTGCTTTATAGAAATCTTCTTTGAGCGCTGAGATTTTCATTGGAGAAGTGGAAAATTAGCAGTTTTGGATGGAAACCTGGTTGCTGGTCAAGTTTCTTTCCCCAGTGCAAACACATAAACACTTGCAGGAAAACATCTGTACTGCTGTGGACATTATTTCCTCTGCAGTACAAATGAGTCCATTTTTGCAATCTGTCCTGTCTCTTGGTTCTGCAGCATCCCTTACTGGGTGTATAAGCCACTTCAGCTGCAAACTCCTTACTCCAGCTGTGAGATTCTAAATTTTTGCTTCTAGGTTTCTGTTTCAGTCCTAAGTTTGTATGGTGCTTGGAGGGCTTGCCATCCCAGCATTCTCTCAGACCTTCTCTGCTCTTTGGTGAAAATTAGTAACAAAGGGTTTGTGATATTCAGTCAAAGCAATGGCAGCAGTGGCACTGGCAGTAAATGTCAGAGAAAGAAGCTGTAAAGGCTGTGGGAAGTAAATGCAAATTATCAAGAGTCAGTGCAAGAGATTTTGCTGCAGTAATTCAATCTTTTTGGCTGGGGATAGTCACAGATTTAATCCACCCATCATATGAGTCGTTGAAGCAGTTGAATAATAACCTATGAAAGCTGTATGAGTAATGTTCCAGGACCTTAGGAAAGGCAACACTCCCAGGGTGTTTTGTAAAAATATTTTTTGTACCTATATAGCACATGATCAGTGTTTATCAACTAATACGTAGCATGTACTGGACTCACCTATGTAACTGATTCAAGCTTTAGTCTTGTATGCTGGGACATTGAGTTGCTCCTTGGAGTACAAACGCCAGGTGGTCTTCCCTTAGAAGGTCTCATCTTTATCCGTATGTAAAATGGGCAGTGTTTTGTGGGAGGAGGGAAGTCTTTCCTGTGTTGTTAAACTAAGGACTTATTTAAAATATCTTACCTCCTTTAAGTAGGTGTCAGCCACATTTTTTGCTTAGATACCATAGATTTAATCCTGTGTCTGCTCTGGGTCTGTAGTTGAACAGACCAGTTCATCACCAGGGGAAAAACAAGTCTTTCTTTATAACTGTGTATAACTCTTCATTTTATCTCAGCTTGTCGGTGTCTGGCAGATTCTCCATTCTTTGTGCCATTCTTCTTCAGCTCACTAACAGAGCCGTCATTAGCTCTGTGTATAGTGGCAGGCTTGGGAATTTCATTAATTTTCTGAAGTTTCCTTCTTTGTTGGGTTTTCTTTGAAATTTATTTTCTTTATAGGTGAAAAAGGATGGGTTTCGCTCTGAATCTGGCCTTTGCTCTGTTCTTAGCACTTGTAATTGCTACAGGACTGCACTGACCTGAAGCGGTGCTGCAACTGTGTTTAACATTTCTGTTTGGTAAAGCATTTATGATGCTGGCATATGCATCTCATTTTGATAGGTCTACTTGTACTGTTTAGAACAATCTGAGGAAATTTATAATTGCTTATTTTGTAATACAGACACAAAGAATTTTGTAAAGGCTTTATAAGTAATCTTTTTTTTCCTCTAGCCAAAGAAGCACTGTCATGTTTTCATATATCATCTTATTTAGGGTCAAAGTTTGACTTCCCTCTGAATTTGATAGGCATATATAAGTGCTGCATCTGAGTAGTTCACAGAGGGATTTGGCACTTTGATTTTTAAATGCAGTGCCAAAAGTGTGGAGAGAACAGTGTAGCTTGATTAGAATGAAGCCCATGCAACAACAGGAGGTACATTTTCAGCAAAAATTACTGTGAGAGGAGACGATGACTTGGGAAACCAATTGCAATTAAAATTGTTGTAACTGAGTTGATACTGGAGACAGAAAACTGCTAGCTTTTGATATTTGCTAGCTAGGCAGAAACTGAGAAAATACGTATTTTCTGAGAACCGAGATATGGAGGAAAGATGGCTTATTTTTAAAGCTCTACACAGGGACCCAGAAAATGGACTTCAGTTCCTTTCCTGGCTGCCTCACAGGATGCCTCTGTAGTCCTGGGGATGATTACAAAGTTTTCACCATATGTTTATGCTGCATCCAGTGATCTGGAGCCCTCATTTTAGTTGGGCTTCATGAAATTCTAGCCCACCAAGTAATCTTTACTCACTTGCGTATACCAGAAAGTAAAAACAAATGGTCTTTGGAAAAATTAAACTGAGTCACGCTTACACTGACTAGGGATTCTGTGTCCTGATCAGTGATGGATGAAAAGTAGGCCCTTCAGAAATGATGACCTATCAGACTCAATGCTCAGACCAAGCATGGGATCATTTAAATTGTATCCAAAAATGTTGTGAGGAGGAAAAAGGGAGAAGGGGAGGTGGTGCCTACCATGAAGTCTATGAGCTATTTTCCCAGGATCTTTGTCACGTAACTCAGGAAAGAGGAAGGACGTGAAGTAGAGAGATCCTTCCTGAAAGAGGACTTTATAACACCATTATAGTATAGGCCAAATGCAGATGCACTTCTTTCTGAATGAAGGAAAAACATGCCTTTTTTTTTAAATAGATAAATCATCCACAAACAAGGTTATGTGAAAATTAGAAGGAAGAAGTCGAAAGAGGCATGCCAGAGAAGGAAGTTTGCAGAGTCCAAGGGATTCAGAAAAGACTGCAGTGGGACTGTCTCTGAGAGGGAGCGCTTGCATCACCAGTTCTTGACGGGTTTACCTTCTGGGACTCTGACCTTGGACTGCTGCCAGGACGTTTGTCTTGGACTTGTCCTTTGGGCTGGTGAGTTAGTGATGGAATGACACGTGTCTCTGTTGTGCAGAAACATGATATTTTCAGATTGCTCCATGTGAGGGGTTTTGGTCTCTGATCATTCTGTCTCCTGCTCCGGTGACGAGAGGATATGTCAAGTAGTTAAAGCACAAACCTGGGAGCTGGAAGACTTGGCCATTGTTCCTGAGGCTGCCACAGCCTATTTGTGATTTTGGAAAAGACAAAGAATGACAGACCTGAGATGCAGCATTTTCCAGTGGCTCAATGACTTAACTCTGCTGTCATTAGACTCAGTGGGACTTTCTCCCTTGACTTTGTTGGGAACCTTATATGTCAGACTGTCTATAAAGTAGGTAGGTTCCTCTAATCATTTGGTTATTTAAAAAAATGTGTGCCTGGTGCAATGTAGGGAATTGATGCAACTTTTCAGCTGCTGTATAATGGGTGGGGAAACCACAGTTAGCTACAAAGGTGGGTCACTGCTGCAGTGATCCTGCTTATACTAGTTCAAATCCAAAATAGTGTTGGTGTGTTTTGCCAGAGTTCACTGTTACACAAGTACCTACTACTTCTCAATTACTCAGGACAGGTAGATATGATGTAATAGAAGCAGGCGAATGTTGAGTGGAAATTGATTAGTTTAGTCCTAGAATATATCCCACAAAAACTCAACAGCATTTTCCACGGGAGCACTACAAGAAGGTACTGTTTATAGTTTGTGCTCATTTTGTGCTGTCTGAAACTAGGAAAAGTTTCCACTTTGGAAAGGTTGGAGTTTCAGTTTGGAAAATAGAAAGGCATTTTTAAATTCCTTATTGAAAATTAATTTTTTATTTTGACAGAAATATAAAATGTTTCTCTCAATGATTTTGTAGAATGATGGACCCAACACAGAGTTTTCCAGAACAACCAATCTGGTCCCGTTGTGTTGATTCATTTCCCTTTGGTCTTTCTGGCAAAGACATATGGGTTGAGAAAATGTTTTTCCAGGAGAAGTGTCAGTTTCAGTCCTGCAGACAGCTCCCAGGCTGGGAGTCCTCAGAAAGAGAGGAGATGTGAGGGAGGCTGCAGGAATCAATCAATCAAGTGGTGCCATTAGCAGACAGCAGTCTGCAGAGACGTGTTCAGAAAGCCCGAGAAATCCCAGATACATTGTTCTTTTGCAGGTTGTTATACTGAGCATAGATTTGGTCATCTCACAAGGGAGAATGGGATCATATGGCCTAATTCTGCTGCTGGGCAAAAATACACATTCAGAGGGACCAACTGCCACAGTGCCTAGAGAAAAAGGAATGGTCATGTGCTCCTTATGCTCCAGACGCTTGCTCAAGCAAGTCTGTCCTGTACCCTGGGCAGTCTAGAGGCAGAGGAATGTTATTTTATTGAGAACTGTTTGACTGCATATCAAGGATCCTAAAAACCTTGTGAGTTTGATCTGATCTTAAAACTTGCTTGGACTTCCAGTACTTTGGTTCGTGGCATGGCTGCTGCAAGCTGGGGGTCGGTGGCCTGGAAAAGCACTGGTCCTGTTGGCTGTTCCGCCGCTGTCCCTCAGCTTGAGCTGGCAGGGAGCCGAGCAGCCAACAGGACTGGCAACACAGTCTTGGCCCCCTCACATCTCTTCTTTGAAAGACCTGGCAGAACCGAAAGGCTGGATGTGTCGATGTCAACAGATCAAGCTTTAATGTCAGAAAAGAGTCATGTTGGAAATTTCCTGGGTGGAGCTGCTGACTGCATCCTGGGTCTGGGTAAGGAACAATGCGAAAGGTGAACTTGGCTCAGTGGGTTTTACTTCTTTGGTCTTCCTTGCCCAGAGTGGTACACTCTGCACCAGAATGGTGCAGCTGTACTCTTTGGAGGAAGAATAGGAATTTTCTTTAACTAAAGATGTTTGCGGTCATTTCCTGTCTCCCCTTGAATTATTTTCATAATCACATTCATGGGTTTAGTGCTAATGAGAACCATAACTCTATGTTAAAAAGATTGTCTGTCCCTTAAAACATCTCTTGAAGTAGCCAAAGGGAGAAAAAAAAAGTAATGAACAACAGCTCCCTCAGAATTTTTTACTCATCTAATCACTTAAAATAATCAGTGTTAAAGAAAAGTGTGCAGCTTGGTGTGACCATCCAGGGCACTCTGTCTGGCTCCATGGCTTACCCTGCCTTGCCTGTGTACCCAGTGTGCTCTGGTGTGGGACTGTGCTCTGTCCTCAGGTGCCTGCCGTACATAACGCTGTGTAATCAGACTGAATTGAGAACCAATGTCAGCTACAACAGAAAACTACTTCCAAGCAGCTGTAAGTCTAGTTTAGGCCTTTTAGGATCAAACTTACACCTCCAATATAATCCACTGAAGGAAAGTGTTTGTCTCTCACACCTCTTGAAAGTAGAACCTAGAGCTAAGTGTTGTCTGCGAGCGCTATCCCGGGCCCTGCCTCTGCGACCTTCCACGCATATGTACATGCTTTTGGTGACAGTCTCAAGTTAATCGTCATGGCTGTGTGTGGAAAAGGCAGGAATGAAAGTAGTGCCTAACTCCACGGTGTTCTTGCCAGCAGTGAGTGCTAGTGTTTGGGAGGCACCAGCTCATAAGTTGGGGTTCCCCCTTCCCCCCAGCTGTGCCACTGGCTTGTTGTAAAATCCTTTGCAAATCATTCACCTTCTCTCTGGAGGTTCAGTTTAGCTTTTGTACAGCAGGAACAATGATTCCTTTCAGCTCTTCCTCCACAGTGGTGGTTGCACAGGGCTAACGAGCAGTAATGTGCAACCACCACTGTAATGAAGCAGCCTTCAGGGAGTGCACTGCTGAAGCCACTCTAGTGAGTGTTTTGTGCTGGGAGAAGAATGGATCCTTAAAATATTTAATCAACAATCACTGGGTATATATAACCCCACTTCTGGATTAAATACTCTGAGTGATTTAGGGCTCTATTATGTCTTTACCTCTTTTGTTTATCTCATGTTCTCATCAATCGGAGCTTCACTTTAGACCATGATAAAGCACTTTAACCATGCTTTTACTAGCTATAGTTGTTAGGAAATCTTCTGCATAATTTTAACCTTTTTAAAACAGTGATTCCATTCTCACTTTCTGAACTATCTTGACTTTTTTTTAAAGGGAAGCAATAATGAATTTCCATATGGGTTATACCTTGTAAAAAGATTATCTCCATTTGCTCTTTTTAGAAACTTTTCAGAAGGGAAGGCACTGTCCCAATGCACAGAAGCAATTTTTCTTTTCAATGGATCCTGTGACTCAAATCTAAACCTTTGCTCTCAGAGGAACACTTTTCAAATGTTTACTTACTGCTTGATTCCTGATAGGCAGTCTGGAAAAAAAAAAACAGATGAGGTGTTACTCCTGAAAGTTATACTCCTTTATATTGTTTGAAAGGCAGAGATTGAACTGATTTGTCTAGCAGCTTGCCTTTTCTCAGCTGGGGGAAAAAGTTCCTTTGTAGCTCAGGCTTTTATCAACAGTCCAGTAAAAGTGTTTTATATATATATTAAAAAAATCATACAACATATAAAGCCTTTTATCTTGATGGCTCCAAAGTAGTTGATAAATTTGTCAAGTAATTTGTCAACTACTTTCCTCAAAAGTTATTTCATATTCCAGAAAGTTATCATGGAGCTATTTCTATGTTGGGTGAAATTATTCTTGCTACTAGTAGCTTTGAAATAACAATCAAACTTGTAATACATGCATTACAAAATTTTAATCTACGAATTTTAGAAATGTTTTCCTAGTCCTTTTTCCTAGCTGGAGCAGGTTGTTGTGTATGGGCAAAAACTGCATGAACTGATGGGGATGCCTGCTCCTCTCTGGTACCCCTGTACCCATCCCAGGCTTGGAGAGGAGCCTCTGTGCAAGGAGTGAGTTGTCTTCCAAGGGGCCCCGTGAAGTTCCTCACAGCAATTTGCCCTTTACCTCACTGGTGACACCATGACCTTCCATGGCCACTATTTCCATATAAGCCTTATATATGAGCAGTGTTTGCTTCTTTGGAAAGGGCTCTGGATACACATTCCACATGCATACACACTCTGCATCTGTGAGGCTTCATCAGAGGATCCTCTTGGCTCCTGAAGCTTTCCCCTGAGCAAATCTTTGGCCACCTCGAGAGCAAACTGGTTGCAAGGTGGCTGAGGGTTCCGTGAAGGGATCCATAGCAGGAGTGTGTTAATGGAGTCAAGTGCTATTTATTGGCTCCAGTGGATTTCACTGCACCCTTGGCGCATTCGTGCTTCCTGTACAAAACTTGGCTGAAGGAGTCAGAACTGCAAGACATCATCCCAAATTCCAGCTGGGATGCGTAACTTGGCTACATGACACTCTCCCCTCTTTGTCCCCCTTAACTACTTCCCATGTTGAATAGTTTCTCAAGACTCAAAGGGGAAGGAGGAAATAATCTCCAGGCCAATGATTCTCATAAGTAGAAAAATTGCATAAATAAATTAGCAATGATTAATACTAAGAAATTGTCACTTGTCTCACTGGCCTGGCAGTTGTAGCTTGCTGAAATGACAGTCTTGGGTGTCGGGGGGTTGGGATGCAGAGAACGAATGATGGGGGTAGGGATTTATTTTATATATATTTTCAAATGGAAAACAAAAAAGTGTGATTTATTTTCTTTTGCTGCAGCCTGCTCCAAATTTTCAGTTTTACATTAATAGCTGTGGGAACAGCCCTTCTTACTGCCATATAGTTTAGCTATTAACACTGTGTCTGGTTTGACAGTACATCTCTCAATTTATTTTTTTTATTCCCTTGTGATCATAAAATATGTATCAACCTTCCTTTCTAATCTCCTTTGGCATGTCCAGCTAGTTATTTTGTGTCTTTCCTCTTGAATTTGATTTTTCTAACAACATATACTTAATCAGAAAAAAAACCAAACTAACTGTCTATTAAAACGCCTTTTTTTTTTTTAAATTTGAAATTTGATTGAATTCATATTTAATGGAATGATTTCTCCAGGAGCCCTTAACATCTTTCTACCCCAAATGTTTGCTTCACTGATATTTTAATTGCTGTAATAATCAGCATTCTGAGTATGAGGTCTTTCCTCTAGTTCAGTAAATCCATACTGCCTGAGTAAAGCATGTCTGTGATTTATGTGCAGATAAACAGCTTTGGATCCTATCCAATCACTTCATCAGTTTTAATTCGGCTGCCTAATCAGTAGCAAACAGGAGGGTTGGTTTTTGCTGGTTTGTTTTGGGGGTGGGTTTTTTTTTGTTTGGGTTTTTTGCTTTATTTTGTTTTTAACAGGGTTGGGGGTGTTAATACAGGGTTTGGTCTGTTCCCCAGAACGGCACAAATAGCTCCCCATTTCTCATCATCTTTGTGTCAAAATCAGCTGTAACTTTCTGAGAGAGTTTATATGAAGGGGGTGAGATGCCAAGCCACGCCTTTGGGCTTTCACTGGTATCTAAGGAACCAGGCAGATATGCAGTCTGAACAGCGAGTCTGCTCTTATCTCATGGTTTATAAAGGACATCCCTCAGATGCCTGAGAAAAGTGGAAGAGCTCATACAGAAGCAGATTTTGTTTACTGTGTGTGTTTAGGGGTTGATGCCTTCAAAATCATTTCCACAGCAATTACGTTGCTGCAGTTGCTGTTGTTTCTTACTAAGCAAAGTGACTTGGAAGGGTCCTGGGAGGTGGAGGTGGCACTGTGGGGTGCAGCGGTGCAGGGGTGAGACAGGAGAGCCCACTCGCCCCTCTGCACCCTCAGCCTATCACTCGCTGTACGGGTCAGCCACGGGCACAGTACTGTACAAGCCAGAGGGCTCCAGATGACTCCAGGCTGAGGCTCTTCCAGATTAAGAGTTGACCACAGTTCCTGACCTCATTTTTGTCTACAATAACCTCAGCAAGTGCCTGTTAAGGTTAAAACACTGGACCATTTACATTATCATCTATTAGTGCCATGTGTCCAGAGGTGAAGCATTCTCTGATTTATAAGCAGCCTCTGAAGGATTACAGAGAGCAACCCCATTTTGGACATCAGATCTAGGGCAAGCAATACCATCTGTAATAACAAAGCTTACCTAAAGAGCTTAGCATGGTTCGAATAGTAAACCAAGGCTGTGTGTCTATGAACCTTGTCAGCTCTCCTGGCTGCCTTCATTTCAGTGTATAACTGTGCCTGGCCACTTCATTCACACTGGAAAACTGCAAGAGGTATTAGTAGCTCTTCTTCCGTGTCTGGTTTTTTCCTGTTTCATAGCAGCACTAGCTAAGCAAGCAAGGGAAAGATGTGCTAGGTTGCGTGGGCACCACTGGACTGTTTACAGGGCAGATAAATTGGGAAGAGAACACTGGCATTGCTACTATATCATCTTGGGGCTTCACATCATAACCCAGTTGACACATGCCACCTTTTTCCCATGTCAGGTTAAACCCTCCCAGCTCTGTGCTTCACTCTTAACAAGAATCTCAACCAGAGCTGCTCAGTTCAAACTTTTTGGCTCAGCCTGAACTCCTTGCACACACCCATTGCTATAGGGGCTTTAAATAGACTTTTGAATCATCATGAAATTCAGAGAATTAGGCTGGGCTGGAGGAAAGGGCAGGGCACTGGGTATGTGGCATTTTGGGATCAGTTCTCAGTGCAGATGTGGGTGTCCCAAGGGACCTTGAGTGAGGTGTGTAATCCATCTGCTGTGTTGGATTTTTTATAGCTTGCAAAAGGGACGTAACACTTCCTTCCCTTTGACTGGCAATGAAGAGAGAATAAAACCCATTAATGAAGAGAAGACATTTAGACTCTGTGATGGTTCTGGTGCAGCTCTATCTCCACTACAGCACTCACTGGGCTTTTTATCTGCAATGCTTGAAGAGTTTTCAAAAATGATTCGGCGGTGTATGTGGAGGGGGAATTATACTGTTACTGAATTCTACTGTGGCCATTATACTGTTACTTACATTATGCTGCTTCTTTTCAAATTGATGACAGCCTTGTGGAGGGACTACCAGGCTTGGGACTCTCCTGGCTTTTACTGAGCACAATCTATAGGTTCAGTTCTCTTAAACTCAACAGGAGCTCTGAGCTTGCCTGTTAAAATTGATGGGAAATGAACTTCAAGAGTTCTGAAAGATGAAGACTATCCCATCTGTCTATCTGCTGCTTTAATGGAGAGATGAGAAAGGTTTCATGCTGTAACCCGAGAGGGAATTCGAACGTCTGAGAAGAAATTTCAGGAGAAGGCTCAGTGTCTTGCAGATCAAAGGGTTCATTTAGGGAATCCTCTATTCTCTAGCCAAAGGGGAGAGCCTCTATTATGTTTAGAGAGGCAGTGTGCAGACCAGAATTCTTCTACTGATGAAACCTAGAGTTTGTGCTGTCCAGTGGCTTACTTTATAGAAGAGACTACCTATCAGTCCTGGAGGTTTGAGCTAACAGATGGATCTTGTTTTCTCACAAGCTGGTATGCTGGGCTCTGAGCTGCCTCCTGGGATATCACTGAAGAAGCATTTCCACTGTCACCATTTTAAAGAGCAGGAGTTAGCTGACAGTGAAAACTGAGTCCTTTCGGTTGGTGCTCTGTCACCCCTGGGTTCCTTTGGGTGTCCCACCTTCAGGATTCAGCCCTGGCAGAACAGCTGCAGAAATGTTCATATCTTCATCACTTTCCCGTGATTTCTTCCATGAGGAAAGACTGATAGGAGAAGGAAGGAAATGTGAGAGTCTGTATGTGTGTTAGTTTTAATATGTTGAAAGAGGGGACTGTGAGTGCCTTTTCTGGGTTATGGAAATGTGATGAATGAGGTTTCTTGAAGGAAACAATTGCTTCAGTCCTCTCAGTGAACGGCATGACTGGTTTCTCTGTTTCTGCAGTTTGGTTTTTTTTTCAGATGGTGCTGCCTTTATGACTTTCCTTTATAATTTTTTCCAGTTTTCCCTTTTTAGCCTCCCTTTCCCATTTTCCCTTTCACTTTTCCTGATTCATACTGTACTGGTGTAGCTGACAGTATTATGAGGGAGAAGAGAGAGATCCAGCAGGCAGGGATGGNTGTACTATAAACAATTTGCAGGTGTTCACAGTTTACAGTAACTCTACTGATAGCCCTCAGGAGAGGCTTTTCTCTCCCACGGGACCAGAGAGAAGCAAGAAGAGTTCTTGCAAGCAGCATTTCTGCATCCACAATACTGTATAAAAGCCATTGTTCAAAAAAGAATTACCAGGGTGGTAAGAAGTCTGCCTATGGCTAAAGTCTGATGGTCCGTCCCTGAGTGCAGCACCTTAACCTACAGAAGCCCTCTGGCATTATACAGAGTTTTGTCAGACCAGATACTGGTTTCCCTGGAAAAAGCATTTTGTCTTTTTAGTATCTCTATTCCTTGTCTATGATGTAGCGTTAGCAGCATGTGCTCCTTCTCAGGAGCACAGTGAGGAAAAACCCATCTGCTTTGTGAATGCTCAGACATTGCTCTAATGGAAGCCATGTAAATAACTAGATAAATTATTTCACTGAGATTGTCTGTCGAGCATGATAGGTAGCAGGGTCAGAATCTCTTTGCAGTGATTCATTTCTTACTGGCTGAGTGGGATTTGTGCACACAAGCCATTGTACAGAAGTGTCTTCTGATTTTTGCTGTCTCTGTCTTTTCCCTGCCTACACTTTTAGCACTTTGATCTCTTGCTGGTGAGCTCCAGGGAGCAGAGACTACCAAGGCCAGTGTCTGCACTGTGCTCAATGCAAAGAGTTCAGGCACAGGGTAGGCTTTGTGGTGCTGCCATAAATAAAGGATAAATTATTACAGACTAATCTAGAATTTGTTAAAATTTGTCATAACTTTTGCTTCTTTACTTTCATGAGACTGATGGAATTGTGGGGTTTGGATAAGACATAAGGGTGAAAATAGTGAGAATAACCTTTCAGATGTGGGTTTCTTGAGCAAATTTTTTCATTCTGAGCTTTGCTTTTG
>VYZQ01059691.1:39405-54988 GCA_013400655.1 Mystacornis crossleyi
TAACTCTACTGATAGCCCTCAGGAGAGGCTTTTCTCTCCCACGGGACCAGAGAGAAGCAAGAAGAGTTCTTGCAAGCAGCATTTCTGCATCCACAATACTGTATAAAAGCCATTGTTCAAAAAAGAATTACCAGGGTGGTAAGAAGTCTGCCTATGGCTAAAGTCTGATGGTCCGTCCCTGAGTGCAGCACCTTAACCTACAGAAGCCCTCTGGCATTATACAGAGTTTTGTCAGACCAGATACTGGTTTCCCTGGAAAAAGCATTTTGTCTTTTTAGTATCTCTATTCCTTGTCTATGATGTAGCGTTAGCAGCATGTGCTCCTTCTCAGGAGCACAGTGAGGAAAAACCCATCTGCTTTGTGAATGCTCAGACATTGCTCTAATGGAAGCCATGTAAATAACTAGATAAATTATTTCACTGAGATTGTCTGTCGAGCATGATAGGTAGCAGGGTCAGAATCTCTTTGCAGTGATTCATTTCTTACTGGCTGAGTGGGATTTGTGCACACAAGCCATTGTACAGAAGTGTCTTCTGATTTTTGCTGTCTCTGTCTTTTCCCTGCCTACACTTTTAGCACTTTGATCTCTTGCTGGTGAGCTCCAGGGAGCAGAGACTACCAAGGCCAGTGTCTGCACTGTGCTCAATGCAAAGAGTTCAGGCACAGGGTAGGCTTTGTGGTGCTGCCATAAATAAAGGATAAATTATTACAGACTAATCTAGAATTTGTTAAAATTTGTCATAACTTTTGCTTCTTTACTTTCATGAGACTGATGGAATTGTGGGGTTTGGATAAGACATAAGGGTGAAAATAGTGAGAATAACCTTTCAGATGTGGGTTTCTTGAGCAAATTTTTTCATTCTGAGCTTTGCTTTTGGTGTTTCAAAGAGGGGGATATGGGCTCACAGCCAGTGTGCAGGCTCTCTGCCCTGCCACACCTGCTCTGAGACTGGGGAAATCGTGTAGGCTGCACTCACACATCTTCATCTGGCTGCAGCTCCTGGACTGACTTGAGCAGTTCAAATAATTCTTGACTAACCTGAGCGTATCTGTAGTTCAATTGGCAGAATGGAAGGTGCAACAAACTCCAGCCGGAGCGAATGATGAGGCGCAGTGGTGGGTGGTGGGGACAGGAGTGTCCCCAAAGAGAGCACTGCAGTGAGGAGTAAGTTATGTGTTCACAGCCTGCATTTCTCACTGGTGTAAATCTCCCTCTTGGAAACTGGGACAAGAGTGATTTCTTGTCTCTTCTGTGAGGATGAAGCATTTAGGATTATGGAAAGTTCAGACAGGGCTGCACAATTTCTCAGTCAGACTGATTGTGTTAAATTATTTATTGTTTTCACAAACACTCACTGCTAGCAAATCTGTGGCTAAGATTTTTGCAGAAAAGAAATAACTGCAGCTGAAGCTAGTGTTGGAGAACCTTCAGGTGAGCATTAAAGAAAAATTTTATACTGCTTTGTGGTTAAACTTAAATAATATTTTCATTCTATTTCATTTCCAAATAATGTCAAAATTCTTCTCCATCTGGTAGAAGATGTAGTTAGAAATATCCACTGAAGACTCGTTTTCTGATGTTTCCACAGGTCACTTAAGATTTTCCCTGGAGTGTGACTTCGAATATGACACTTCAGTAATGCAGAAGCTGTAAGTAAATAATATCATGTTTGCAGCCCTCATTTAAGAGCTGTGTTTACACTCTTTCCAGAGCTTTGATAGAACTCATCTTTGCTAGACTCCACCTACCTCACAACAAGCTTGCAGGGAAGTCACTGAGAGATGGTTTCAAAGTCGATCGTGCCATTTTAGACACTTTGCTTTATCAGCTTCTTGTTTGATCTAAGAACTCCAATAATGGTTGCCTAATCTGCAGGAAGAAAGCCCAAGATATCTGTCAGTATTGCAGGAAATGTCACAAGCAGACAAAATTAAAAATACCTCATTAGCATCTATGAGCGGTGAACAAAATGCAATGATACATTACCAAAAGCTGGCATGCTGTTGTTTCCCAGGCCATGGAACAAAGGCCAAGGCTTGTGATACCACTAATTAAAAAGGTCTACTAAAAGCTGAACAAACGAACCCTAAAGGCTGCTGATCTGGTCATTATTTGTTGGCCTTTGGAAACCTGATGTCAGAGTTCAGTATCTTAGGAGTCTTATCACAGGGGTAAGCTTTTGGGCAATTCCTGGTTGTGAATGCACAAAAAGGATACAGTTTCCTTCTCTTTCTCAACTTTTCCCATCCTTTTTGAAGGTGAATTAGTAAGCTGCTAATTTTGCTATCTATTTTCTGAATTCTGCATTGTTTTTCCTAATCAATTCTCTCAGATCTGCTCAATCTCCATTTAATTCAGTCAGCTACTCAACATCCAAACGTTTTGTAATAAAGAGAGTGCTAATTTTTCTGTTTATTTCAATTGTCTTTCGTCAGGTGTTATCATATAACTCAATCATCCGGCACTGGAATTTGTAATTTAATCAATAAAGGAGGCCATTTTTATCAAGGAGATCAAGGAAGAAAGATCTTGAGGAAAATGCACAGTGAAAGGAAGGTGAAGAACAAAAAAGGCTGATAGGAACTGTGGTTGGCATTTAATAGCTGCAGAACTTGGTGGCTATACTTACCTGGCAAGTAGCAAGTGAAAGACTAATCACTACTTTAAAATTAACAGATATAATGATTTTGCCTGTGCACTCATCTTGCAAAATCTAGAGGGAGAAATCATGGATAATACTTAAGTCACTATGACAAGCACCTTACACCATCTCCAGGTGTTGGCAACCCTGTACATGAGCAGTACTGTTCACACAAGCAGTTTGATATCAAGAGAGACATCAGGAGAAAAAGCTTTGCTATGTGAGCTCCTCCAGCCTTTCTGCTCACATGGGTTTTTATTGTGTTGCTGTTGCTTTAGACAAGGGCACACGAGGGATGATCTGTGGCCTCCCTTGATGTGATCACTGAGGGGCTCGAGGCTTTGCAGCACAGGGATGTCCTTGCCCACAGTAAAAAGTGGCCATAGCCTGTGAACCTGCTCTGTCCCTGCCTCTGGCTCTGCTTGCAGGCCTTCTGCTGCCCAAAGGTGGGGGTGGCACTGTGCTCTCCTGGCAGGATGAGGGGATGGCTATTCATTGCTAGTAGCAAGAGCTGTCCTGGTTTCCTGCCCTGGCCCATCTGAAAGAGCATCTCTGGTAGTTCTGCTGGAGGTGTGAATTTTGCCCCAGGGGTGCAGTTTGTTTTGCATTCAGCCCCTGGAAAACAACATGCCTTTTGCACACTGCCAGGCAGCTGTGAGCAAGGCCTGCTTGGGAGACTGAATGCCCCACTGGAGAAGCACTTCTGCTGGGTCACAGCTGGGAGTCTTTCCCCGGCCCCTTGACTTCACAGCGAGATTGCCTGGGCAGGTCTCAAATATGAGGCCTCTGTAGAGTCAGCCATGGTTTTGCTGATAAATTGCTTATAAGTATTGTGGTCTCAACTTGGCAAAGTCTGCAAAACACAAGATGAAAGGTATCAAAACTATTCATTCAGAAAATGTTAATATTTAAAATTACAGTAAATCGTTTGGTGTTCAAGGCATGTCATAGTGCTCCTTTGCTTACGTCTCTCCCAAGGCCTGGTTGCTACTAATGTGGCTGTAGCCACATTTTCTGCAAATCAAACACTGAGCCAGCTATTGAAACACCCATCTAGTGGGATTTTTAGAACATGTCTTTTAGATGGAGGAGGCATGTTAATAAAGAAAGACTTAATAATACAACATTTTGGAGAATTTTTAATACCTGGTGTGTCGCATTTGTCTTGAAGATTTTAGTACTACCCTTGAGTGCTACTCCAGACTGAATAAACAGGTATTTAGAGAGTCTTCAGGTGCTTATTTTCAACCTGCATTGACAAACTTTTCCTGTGGTAAGCACATAATTTCATAAGTGTCTCAGTTTGAGACAAGTTTTGGGGGAAACACTCCACAGAAGGCAGGTTTCAGCACTCCCTCTCCCACTGATACAAAAGGAATTTCTTGGAGGAAAGTGAAAAAAAGCTATTTATTAACAAACGAAGTGCCAGAAGGGCACAGGAAAAATGAGTATCTGATAAAATATTAAACCTCCTCGATGCAGAGAAAGCTGGTGGATTTAGAGTTCCCTCTGTAGCTGGCTTGGCCCCTCCCGAGGTCCGAGGCTGGGATGTGGCATCCCCGCAGTCTCCCTGACGGTCCACAGGGTCCATAATCTGGTTCTTGGATCACAGCTAGGCCAAACAGTTCCAGAAGAAGAAGAAGAAGTTGCCGGAGGATTTCAGTATGCCGGTATGCAGTCCTGGGAAAAAACCTCTTGCCTCAGCTCACAGGCTGGCTAGAAGCAGGAATCCACTCTCTCTCCCACTGCAAGCAGAGCCAAGCAGTGGGGAGCGTGTGTGAGTCCTTGAACACAAACTGCACTGAGGAATTTTCCTGGCTCCCCCCCAACTCTTCCCTCAGACCCAGCTTAAACCTGCAGGACCCATTTCTGGGCAATAAGCAGATGATGGGGGAATACAGTATTATCATAAAATCACCCCAACACAATAAGACAATAAGAGAATCAAGCGTAGAGCTCTACAGTAAATAATCTTACTTCCCCCCCACCTTCCATCCCCAACAACACCCTAAGCAGTCTACAGTAAAAGTTGTCACTTAATTGGGATAGGGTCTTACCTCAGGGTCCATTAAGTAATGAACATCACGGATTGAAGAATGCCTGTGCAAGTGTGGCATTGGAACGTGCTGCCCACGGAGGAGGTGGAGTCACCATCCCTGGAGGTGTTCAAGAAATGACTGGACGTGGCACTCAGTGCCATAGCCTGGTTGACAAGTTGGAGGTCAGTCAAAGATTGGACTTGATTATCTCAGAGGTCTTTTTCAGCCTAAATGATTCCCTGATTCTGTGTGAGTCTGTGAAATGACATGGAGATGAAATTGAAATGGCTTGGTCCTAAATTCTCAGCCACTCTTGAATTCAAGTCCTGCTCCTGTTTTGCACAGCTGTACCAGAAAGTTTTGGACAGGGAACACTTGGAGTGTGCCAATGAGACAGCTACAAAATATGCAGAACTGCAACTGGATGAAAAATCACTCTCTCTTCCCTTGGAAAATATCATAGAAGCCTTTTCTTATATGAGCAATATTATAAATATTGTTCATCTTTTTTTCATAAACCTGTGTTTGAGTCTATTCTCCAACCTTTCAACAGTGCCAAAGGATTACCAAACATGCACCATATGATTGTTTATGATCCCTGGTTCCTTCTTGTGCATTCCAACTAATGTCATCAAAGCCAGTGCTGTTCTGCCTATCGTGTTTGGCCAAATATGAGAGCAGAGTTTCTCCCACTGAGTAGCTTAATGTGCTGTATTTGAAGATTGACTTTCGGAGCAATGACTCTTTGACTGGCCAAAGCAATCAGTGTTTTGCCTAGCCAGACAGCCTAGGGAACCCAGCTCTAAGAAGCTTTCTGATGAGAACTGTGGCTGAAGACACTTCTCGGAGTTGATTTAGCGCTCAAAAGCTCAGAGTTCTGTGGAACTGGAGCTTCTTCAAAAGTAAGCAATGGCACATGCAGGTTGCCCCTCTGTCCTTCCCATAGTAATGACTTCCTCTTTTCACCTAAAAAAGAGAAAATCATGAATTATACTTTAGTCCTGCTTTACAGTGGTATTTTGCACAAAATCATGCCAGTGTTTATAGTATGTCCAAAATATTTACATGTATGTTCATTAATTTTTCTCCACTTGCTTTTGAGCTGCTAAAACATTTTGAAACACTTGGTTTGGGGTTTTTTTGGTCCTGCTCCCAGCACCAAATCACCCATTTTAGTGATTCAATGCAGATCAGGAATTTGGGGGGGGGGGGAAAGGAACATTGCAGCCACTTTTAGCTTATCTTTTAAAGGATGTTGGGTTTTGCTCCCACTGATTTTGAATTCAACAGGCTGCAGGACTGGGTGTCATTTAGCTATTAGAGATTTTTGTTTTCCTGATCATTGTGAAGTAGCATCATTAACACAGGCAAATTACCATGCTTCACTGTGCTATGTCCATGGTACATTAGAGGCCCTTTTCCATTGGTAAAGCTGAGTCTATTCTTCTGTAAAATCAGGGGCCCATTGGCAGTTCTTTGGCAAGTGAGACAGAGGGACTATTTAATGGGAAGAAGAGTGGTCTAATAAAGGGGATGAAGTCAAACATGGCAAGTGCAAGGAAAGACAGCAGAATGTTGGTTTATAAATCACTGCATAATTGGGCCAAAATATTAATCCATTTTCACAGGGCCAGGGAGGGAGAGGACTGTAGTGTTGGGGTAAATAAGTAACATGATTTTTCCAAAGTGCATTTTAGAAAAGTCAAGCACTCTATCCATTTCTCTTCCCAACACAAGTGCTGTGCTTTCAGGATGATGGAAATTGGTTTGTATTGCTGAATTTTCTTTTTTGAAAAGGTGTATTGGCTTTTGGTGAAGAAATTGGACTTATGCTTGAATATGTCTGGATTTTACAAATAGGTTTTTAGATTAATAAGATGAAACCAATTAACCAGAAAAGTCATTGCCAATGGATTTTACAAGTGCATAAAAATATATTGCTTTTTCTTGAAACATTTCATCACACTTTTCAATGTTCCTTTTTCTTTCCTTTGCCACCAGGGACAAAGCACTGTGATAATTTGTTCCCTCATGCCTTTTCCTGAAAACACTGATCTCTGGCCCTGATTGTGTATTGGGGGGTGTGTGGGGGGTGGAGATTAGGCATGTGTGTATGCATCTATTTATTTCCGACTCAGTGTTTATTTCTTTCTCCAGTGTCGTTCAGTGTGTTTAACTTGTGGCCTGAGGAAAAACAGAGCACACAAGCTATAAAAAGTTGTTCTGAAAAGGTTGCTTAAAGTGGCACAAGACCCAAGGGCTAATGAGCAATCTCTCAAAGCCAGGTATTAATGCAACTGCTGAAACATTTGGCACAGCAGAGACACTGAAGAAAGCAGTAGCACCTGATTGTAGTGCTAGTAGCACCTGATAGCACCTGAAGAAAGCAGATGCACCCTCTGCATCCCTGGGAGTGGACATGTCTCCTGGAAACTCTTCTGAGGTCCCTCATTATGTCAGCTTTGCCTTGCAAGTGAAGGTGGGCACAGAGACCCACCACCCTGCAGTGGCACGGAGGTCTGTGGAAATGAGTTCTGGTCTCTGTCTGCCTGTCTCTGAACAGTAATGCCCATTTCATCACCTATAGCAATGTTTTACTTGGAGGAAATTTTAACATGAGGCCCCGCCAGCCTCCTCTACCCCTAAATTTCCATCAATTCTCTGCCTGCAAGAGGGCTGGGTAACACACAAGACATGGGCGCATACTGAGGAATTGTAGGACTTCTATTTCCATTGCCTCAGCCTTCCCCACTCCCTCGTAGCCTCGCCTTCTGCTTAAAATGCAAAGGATATTAACTTCTACGAGCATGTGGGGCGGTAACCCAGGCAGGCACTGCTTTAGGATGACATGGTTTTCCCTGCTCTGATCAACTCTGTCAACTGAAGCATAAAGAGTCTGCCTTGATCCCTAATAACTTTGCTAGTTTGCTTTAGTTACCAGTTGATACAGAGATGACTTAAACATGGTACTTTGGGGTGAAATAAAATGTCTGTCCAAGTACAGGGCAATGACACACATAATTAGCTGTCGCAAACAGACATCTCTGTTCACGTCAGCTTTGCCCAATTTGTGAAGAAAACATCTGTATCTAAAATAAAAACAAACACTAAATTTGGGTAACAGGAAAGGCTTTAATTTTTTTATTCTGCAAGCAATGGGAGTGCCCTGCAGGACGGTGCCCTTTTTGCATCACTGCTTTCATTTACCAGTGGTTCTCACATTTTAAAAGTAAGTTTAGATATTTTACCAGCAGCCTGACATCATTACTAAGGCTCTGCATGTTTACCATATAACTGATGATCTAGTTGAAGGAAAATATTACAAGAGGACTTTAAAGGGGATACCCTTTCATACCCTGTGGGTATGAACTTCAACACAAACCTAACAGTTGCTTAAAGTCCTTCTGGATTTGTGAAACTCTCCTGTGAGCCACACCAAGTTGTGAATGATGCTGCCCTTCAAACAGCCAGGACAGCCCAACACCTCCTTCCAGTAGCTGTGGTGTGAGCAGTATATGCTGGTTTACATCCAAGCTTGTCCACTTCTTATTTAATTCTCACCTTTTTTTTTAGCCTGTATTGAATTTCTGGCCTGTCCTTCATATTAAAATGACCTTGTTCCTCCAGGGAAACCTCCCCCACTTCAAACAAATGGTTCCAACACCAAATAACTGCTTTGTGGTTGCCAGTTTTGTCCTGCATTTGTTTTAAAGCTTCCCAGGAACCCTTGGCTACTTCGCACAAACTGTTAACTTGAGGGTAATAATTTTGTCTGGGTTTTGTCACAGAAATTCAATTAAGGAGGATTATGAACACAGTTGTAGGCCTGTTTCATTTACAGTTGCAAATGAAACCCAGGCCACACACTGATCGTTTATATAGGAAAGGAGATGCTGTGTAGTTCTGAGTGGCTGAATTACCTGCACGTTCCTTTGTGTGGCTTCACTTATTGCAGAAGGGAGGGGAGTGAAACTTGCAAAAATTAATAAAAAAGTGATAGAAAGGTGGGAAAGAAATCACCAAGGGAAAAACTACCCCCACTGCTTTTAACTAGGAGGCACATATGCCTTCGACGCACAGTAAACTCCACAGGGAATTTCTTCCTCCTTAGAAAACACATCCGAAAGGGCAGGAGTGAGTAGTTCTTTATTTATTTATTTATTGTTAACAAAGAGCAATATTCTGTTTTCATGGCCTTGGTTAGGCTCCAAGTCCCTGAGCCACTGGGGACAAGGCATAAGGTTTCACTTTTTTTTCAGTTCTTATTTCTGGGCCATGTGAGCAACTTTTTTATTCCTTTTTTCTCTTTTCAAGTTTTTCTACAAGCAGCTGAATTCCTGAGGTAGGAAAGGGGAGAGAAGAGGGAAGGGAAAGGAAGACGTTTACCATATCGGAGGAAAAACGATAGCTGCTGCAGAGGCTGGCTCCAGGTGGAAGAAGTGTGTTTGGAGACAATGTAACAAGAGGGGAATCTGTTTATTTGGGAGATGCCTTTTTAAGTTATGAAGGGCAAAACAAAGGCAGAACTTATCTTGATGTCCTCTGATGAAATATCTGTGTTTGTAGAGAAGCAATATATCTCAGCTTTGCTTTGCAAAGTATTGTATATATAAATAAACTTGGGAAATACTTTGCACCACTCAGGAGATATGTGAAGGGCACAGTACTTGGGTCACCCCTTCTACCTTATGCAGGCTTTGTCCCACAGCTTTGGGCTCTGTCCTCTAACCTTTTGCCTGGGAAATCCCACAGATTTCCCCAAGGTGTTGCCTGCCTGAAGACATGAAGGATAAGGCTTAGCTCCCATCTACTGATTTTTATTCATAAGGAGTTATCACCATTTTGCAGATGGGGAAGAGAGAGGTGCTCCAAGGTGGAATCAGCCCCAACAAGTCAAGACTAGGCACAGTCCCAGGCTGTTCCCTGAATGAAATGAGTGCTGCAGTGTCTGCTAAAGGACCTACCCCATGCATCACCTTTGATTAAAGCTCTCCAGCTCTCCCCACGCATAGTCTATTTAACAATTTGTTTGGCTCTTGTTTCTTACTTTCTTCCTGATCCTTCAATTCTAGGAAGGGTTATATTGTCCTTACTGTGGTTTCAACTACATGCCTAAGAGACTTACTGGATTCTTCACCAGATGAGAGGAAATAAGCCCTTTAGTTTCTAGCTTGAGATCAGATACTGTTTCTGTACCTCTCTCCATACAGACTTGACACTGTTGAAGACTGAAAAAGAAGCAGGCAGCTTATTAACGCTCAAAAACTTCAGCAAAATTCGCTGTAAGTGATGCAGTGAAGTGTGAACAATATCTACTTTTGCTTCACATCCAGGGCAATTCATCCTGAGGTGAGGGGCCTTTACAATGTTTTATATTACTCAGTTGGTTTGTGGTAGAGTTGCCTGATGTCAAACCAAAATTCTTGTTGAGGTAACACCTAGATGAAAAGAATGAAAGACCTTATGTAAAGGACAATCTGTGAGTCTCTTGCTTTTTGGGCACCTTTTCTAGAGAAGTTAGGACAACTGAAATCAGCATGCTCAGCAGCGTTCAGTCCAGGGGAACATGGCTTTCTGGAAAGTATTATGACTAGATGGATTTGAGTGTGAATAACCTTGAAGAAGTCAGTGAATTCATGTTGACACAAAAATAGTGGGGGAGAAAAAGGGAAGGATCAGTGTTTTGCATAATTATCAGATTGTTTTGTTACAACTGGTTGGGACAATCTGTCATAATCCAGTTTTGTTCTGTAGTGGAGCAAGGAGACGAGCATCTCCAGAGGGTGGCTCACCACAAGGGCCTTCCCATGGGTGACAAGAATTGACCTTTGGGACTGCTGATCTCCTCCTGCTGACGTACCAAGGCCGTGCAGCCTAGCTTAGCCCAGGTGAATAAAGTGGGTGAGATGAATCTCTGCCTACGTTTCAGTCACATATTTTATATTTGGTAGAGCATATAAAAATAGTCCTTTTTTAGCATCTTCCAATCTGTAGATAGTAGAGTTAGATCCTTAGCCAGCATAAATGAGATAAACTTCAGTACTAAAGAACTGACTTTGATGGAGTAACTTCTGATTTGCTCTAGTTCAAGCAGTTTCAATCTCCTTAGAGTTTTCTGGGGTTGTTTCAGTAGTACCTCTAAGCTTAGTACCTAAACTTCGGCAAAAGGACAGAAAGAGGCTACATGGTATGTAAAGTACAGATGATTTCAGGCGATAGCTTATGATTTAGATAAAGCATCTTAGAGTCATGACATCTGGCAGCATTGCTTTCTCAGAGCGTAGCAGAGAAATAATCCTTTCAAATCAACTCTGTTAGAGAGCGAAACATTTTTCACCAGCCTAGTTTAAAAATCAGAATCTGAGCCTTTCTCTCCTGCTAACTGGTTCAGCACAAACAAACCGTGCACACAGGATGTAGCTGTTTCAGCAGTTTCCCTGGAATTTGCTGTACATTTAAAATTATTTTCTAGCGCTTTTTTTTTTGAGCAGTTTTTTTTAATGTAGAAGGTAAAATGTGTAGTTGAATCATAAAGCTAGATAAAGTACTGTGAGCCTGTGTTGGACTGAAGTTCTTTTTTTTCATCCAGATAATGACTTTATCTGCTTATTATGGAAGAATTGAAAGAGGTGTGGGAAACTAAGACTGAACCACACTCGGGAGCCTATATTTCAGCATTGTGGGAGAGGCTGACCATTAATATGTGAATTAACAACCCTCCAAAGCCACCTCTTCTGAGCAGCCGCAGTAGGAACTGGCAGTGCAGAATGCACAGACTAATTCTGTTTCAGAGAAACTAAAATTGAATGTTTGTTACAGTTTTTTGTGCATACACTGAGCAGGAGCCGTTTTCCTTCCCTTTCAGCAAACTCAGAAGAGGTTGAACATTTAACAGCCTCAAACTACCCAGACTGCGTGCCATATGTACACAGCACTGAGCCATGCCTGTGTTGTCAGTCTTTAGAGTCTTCCTGAAAGGTGGAATCTGGCTGGTTGCTAGCAATCCGTGTCCTCAGAGGCACTGGAGCAAAATGCTGATGTTGATCAGAAGGGGAAGGTCTGAAATTGTAAGCAAACAAAGATCCATCATGCATTTTCACAGATGATAAAAGGCTGACAGTGGCAGTCTGCTTATCTAATAACTAGATTTATTGAAATAGCCTTCACTCTCATTGAATAGCTTGCTTTTCATTTTTTTTTGTTTTATTTCATCTTACTGAAGGTGTCTGGGTTTTCTTCCAAACCTGCTATTGCTGCTATGGCAAACTGGCTAATTTAGACCATTTCTTCCGTTAATGCTTAAAAGCAGCATGGACTGAAGTGTTCTCATCTCACTGACACTGTGGGACCTCAGAGCAAAGCCAGTCCCTGTCATGAAATCTGAGATTCCTGGAAAGTAAATCATAAAAATTAATGATAATTATAAGTTTGTTCCTTGAAAGATGATAGTGCTAGTGATAATGCTATGCATTTCATTTAGCATAAGTGTAGTGCTGTCAGCTATGCTCAAAAAATGGGGTAGAATTGATCATTTTTAATCCGTAGAGAGAAATGAAATGCAGAAACAAAAATGTTGCTAGCATGATATGACATCCCTGTGCTGAAAGGACCATTCCTTTCCTAACTCAGTGAGGTATCACATTTTGTGTTTTTGTTCCTGAGGGAACAAGCGGCTGCTTTCCTCCTTTTCTGAAAACATTTGTAAGACAGGAAGTGGAATATTAATAATTGAAAATGCGAGTTGCAGTAATGCCATTTGCATAAGGATGTTTCTTGACCCATGGAGGATATTCACTGTTTGTTGGAGAAAATACCAACAGAGGAACTGTGGGAGCCTGATGGATCTGAAAGGCTACCTGGCAATAATTTATTTCTCAAATGAATCCTAGTGTGATTCCCAAGACTGGAACTCTCTATTTGTAGCCTGCCGTTTTTCCTGGAAGATGTGATGCACTATCAAGAGATCAATATCCCCCAGTACTGGGTGTGGTGTCACTAAGTAGACATTTAACATCGAGTAAAGGTTTTTTTTTAAACAAAGGACATGGAGACAGATCATTCCTCCTGCAGATTTGCTTGTTGAGGTTTAACAGTCCCAGTGACCTTTGTTGAGAAAGTCATTCTCCAAAAGCATTTTAACAATGAACTGAATGGAGCTCAGCAGCTGGGGTTAAGACTGATTTGACTCTGCTGATATTTTAACCTGTAGTTTCAGGAATTGTGGTTTTCTGTTTGGACCTTTTGGGGTGTTGTTTGTTAAGCAGATGCTTCTGCTGCAGACCCATCCTTCCATGCTGTTTTGAATGCCGCTGGTACCAAAACATTACTCATAAAGTGCGCACGCTGTTACGATTCATGACTTTAACTCTTAGCATATTTATAGGCCTCATTTCCATTTTTTGTGGTCTCATTAATGGAGCAGCAATAATAAATCGAAATGTTAATGGGGGATCATTTCACCAACAGCAGAAGGTATTAATGAGCTTGATAAAATAGTTGAAAGGAAAATAACTTTTTAGTAGTGTAATTTTTTTTAACCATTGCCCCTGATTTTCTTCTTCCAAACATGCAGAATTGAGTCAGTTTCGAAATCATGGGAATCATTTCATATAGACAATTTTTAAATCAGCTTCCTGGATACCTTGCTTGGGAGATGAACTATTTGCAGAAATTCCAGTGGGGACAGCCATTCTGGAAGTGAAGCATGAGGAGACTTTGTTGTAGTCACAGTGGTAGAGGTGGAAACCCAGAAAGCACCTTTTGTCTGTGTGAATTAATGACCTTCATTAATGGAGAGTGAAAAGGTGGTCCTCCTTGTATGCAGTGGGCATTTCACATCCTGTTGTGAAATGCTTGGGGATAGTGTTAAGGTGTGGTCTCATAGGGGACCTCAATTCCCCAGCAGACAAGGGAATTGTGCCTTAGGGTCCCTTGGTGGCACTGTATCTCACTTTTCCCGCTGGTAAAGTTGAGGGCTTTGAGCTAATGGAAACAGTTGGATTTTAAGGCTTGGTCAGTATTTGTGGAGCGTTAGCGTCTCCTGAGGGAGAGGAGTTCCACTGTGGGGCAATCCTCAGCTGGAAGTAAACAGTACCAGACACCATTCAGGACCTTCCCCAGTGCCACGTTGTTGAAGGCCTCAGTGCTCAAATTAGTTACAGCTGTAAAGACATTTCTGTATGCATACTTAGAAGTTGAAGGCTAAAATTTGTAATATGTTTGAAGTAAATTTGCATTCTGGCCACTGGTACAGAGCATCTGTTTCAGTCTTTAGCTGCTTAGGTTTAGAAAGTTTGTTCCCAGTGAGTTTTCATCTCTCTGAGTACATTCATTAATCCTTTTTGGACTTTGCTTACCCACAAATATAGAAGAAGCTTTGAAGTGGATTGGCAACTTTTCACCACCTTCTTTCTTTGATTTTGTTAAATAGTAAGTTTAAAGGTACTAGAGTGGGTCAAGAATTGCATGTTTAAACTGTTTGTTTCGTGCAAGAAAAGAGATTGGCATTTAAATGTGCCATTCAGCTAATCATCTCATAATCAGGAGTTTACTGACCTAGAAACTTAATCTAGTCCTGTGAGTTCAAGTACCTGCAACATTTTTGAAAAAATAGAAAAAATATTATTTTCAAATGAGGCATGTGATTGGTTTAATATTCTCTTTTTTTGTAGATACCATTAATTTGAAAATTACTTCTGTGAGGTGCTGTTATCTTGCTTCTGTGCAGGCAAACTGTGAGCCCTAGCCCCCTGAGCTAAGCAGAGGGTGAGCAAGGACATATGAAAGTGGACAGATAAATGCCAATGCAGGGCCGTTTGAAACAGGAAGAAAGGAAGGGGGAAAAAAAGAAAAGAAAAAAGGGAAGATTATCTGTCTAGCCTTATTGGCAAATGATCAGAAAAGTGACTGAAAGCATTATATGGCATTTTTTCCTGCTTAGGGCTTGATACAAAACTCACTAAAATAAGTGGGAAACTTTCCATGATGTTCTTGATTTTGATGCCTGATTAACACTTACTCTGTCTCCCTGCAGCAAATTGCTAAGTGCCTCAAGCAAAAGATAAAGATATTGTCAACAACCAGCACTGTCAGTGCTACCTAGCACTGGCAAAGCAAACTCATCTGTTGCTATAATGACTCCTCAAGATGTAGAGAGGAGAGCACTTGCTTTGAATATGGATATGGATATAACCCAATCAAGTGGCATGGGGTTATGTGTTCAATAAAGTGTCATTTTTAGACAGACAAGTGAGCTTGAAACTTTTGTAACAGTTTTCTGCATCATCACCTTTTAAACTTCTCACTCTTTAGCTTTAGTTCAGTTGTATTTAGTTCCCCCCCCCCCTTTTTTTTTTATGTCTTATAAATTTCAGTGTGTGATTTGGTTTGGGAATGGAGGTGGAGCACAGCTGGTGGAGTGGAGGAGCAGGGAGTGAGATCTTTTTAAAGCAGCTAAACTTGTAGCCAGAGAAGATACTGCATTTATAATGTTCCCATTCTTCTCAATACTTAACAAGAAAAATGATTGTGTGTGTGTGACGTGAATATTCAGCACAGAGCTTTGGTAGCTGACCGCTCTCTTTTCACAGCCATCCAACCGCACACACATTCCTAAGGGATTACCTCACTGCCAGCGCTCCTCAAAGTGTGGGATACCCTGAAGCCGACCAACTGCAAAGCTCCTTTCTGCCTGCTGCGGTGCTGGTTTTAGGCAATGACCTTTAAAACCACAAATCTAACCCTACGTCTAACCCCAAAAAGATTTCTCATTTGTTAGCTAAATGGGAGAGGTGCTGGGCGTGGAAATAGGGTAGAGTCTGTAGGTTACATGTAGAAATTCCTTTCCAAGCTTTCCATTCCCCTTTGGCTCCAAACACTCAATAACTTTCCAGCCAGAGAAT
>VYZQ01059691.1:55113-84753 GCA_013400655.1 Mystacornis crossleyi
CGGGCTGAGGCTTTAACTCCTGCAGAGCACTGGGAAGCACACAGGAAATTCATCTCAGCAGCTGCTGCAGCTTTGTTTCAGAGTCGCGAGGAACCAGCCTCCCAATTCCCATTTTCACCCTGTTCTTGAATATCTGAACTGAAGGGAAGGGTGGAAATGCCATTTTACGCTGGGTCACACACCCATCTAGAGCATGTTTAATGCATCCCTCTGACCAGGAACTTGGTCTGTGATATTTATCCTTCCATGAAAATCAGGAAGGGCTTGAGCCTTCTGCAGGATCCCCAGATCTGGCTTCACAAAGCACAGCTTCATGGGAGGGCTCCATACGAGTTCTGACATTTTGACTCTTTCTCTGGAATAAGGCTGGCAAAGTGTAGCTTGAGATTACCACACTGATTAATACTAATAATACTGGTGCAGCTCCCCAAGGTGCATGAGGGACTGATTGAACTACTAGTTCCAATTTATTTATTTTTCAGGCTAAAGATTTCCAGACTTGCACAACTCTTTTCTGCCATTTTCCATGCAAGAGGTCTGCATGCCCCTGAGACCGCTACTGCATCTGCTCCTCTGCAAAGACAAAGATAAACTGGTTCCTGGTGTGTTTTTATTTCACTTACACTTCAGCATAAGAACAAGCAATAAGAATGCATTTTAGATGTTAATGAAATTAATGAAAGCCAGATCTCAGAAACAGCTGAGATTGTTGACTGTCTCAGGCAGATTTTTACTTCATTTCAATTACAGATGAGCCAGAACCAAACCCCTGATTAGAACTGCTCCAAAATTTGGATCCACATCTCTCAGCTTTGCAGTTTTGACCAGTTTCCAGTGTTTAATTTTCTTCCTGTTTTATTTTTCCTTCTGGTTTTACTCCAGGTGTTCTAATGTTTGGTTGGGGGTTTTTTTGTCTCTATGAAAGACTGGCCTCATGAAGGACATGAGAACTGCTGCCACAAGTCCCAGTGGGGCTGCAGAGGCATAATTAGGTTTTAGGATGTGCTGGTACACGCTGGGAGAGCACACACTAGACTTGTGGCTGAGAAGCATTTCTGTGCCATCTCGGCAGGCAGGTGGCTGCCCCTACTGCCATCCTGGCAGCTCAGTAAGGCACAGTGCCTGAAAAGTCCTCTTTCAGTCAAATGGCAAATGTCTTTCTCACCGGCCTGAAATGGCCATGACTCTTGACAAGTCCCCAGCTGCAGAGTCTTACTGATGGTTTGTTACCGTGCCTTCACCCGTAACTCCAGACCACCTCATCAACAGAGCAGTGTTCTCACTCTGCACATATATAAATTCCATCATTAATTTATACTCTGATTTAAAAAAAAAAAAGCCTCCTGGAGACAGTGTATTAATAATGAACAAATTCCTTTTTAAGTCTCTTGGATATAAGGGGACCTCAAGACTCTCCCTGGGTAGAGAGAATGGTTTGAGCAGTCCAGTTAGAAACCTCAGAGGCAGCAAGCACAAAGGAACGGCTGGTTTATTATCTTTGTTCTTTCGTCACTGTACTCAAATCCCAGGAACAGTGTCACTTTGGGCCCACAGATATTGTACAGTGCATTTTTAGGGGAGGTTGAGAAAAACACCTGATCATAATGGCTTTAGAAACATTGATAAAAGAGGAAGAGGAAAATATAATTTACATTAAATGCTACAGTGCTTCATTTACACAATATAATAAAAAGCAAATTTTGTGATTCAAGTAATGATTGCAGGTTATTAAACTGGGCTTTAAAGGCTTCATAAATGAAAGCCTTTTAATAAGTGATGAACATGGATGATAATGCTCTTGGAAAAGAGAGAATCTTTATTAAGCTTGACACATTTGTTCTCCACCCACCCACTTCCCTGGTACTTTACTTGGTCCCTGGATCACCGTCACAAAAATGCGCCAGTGGGACAAAGCTTGAGCTGAGATATTACATGGGAAAGCACCACCTTCCATGACTGCCAGGGCTTGAAGAACATGACATCTTCGGAAGAGGCTGCAACACCATGGATTTGCTCTGGTCAGAGAAGGGGTCATGGGGCAGCTAAAGCAGGTGGGACTCCGCTTTCTGAGCCAAATTCATCACCGGATGGTTTCCATCTACGAGTGTAAGACAGCTCTCCTCTGCCGATTGTTGAAAGATTGAGCAGAGCACTCCCTGAGACATGAAAGGTGCTCTCCCCGGGCAGCTGTTCAGCTGGGAATTTGGCAGCTGGTGAAGGGACCAGGCATGGGGCTGAAGGGCAGAGCGGGGTTGGGCTTCATTAGGGCCTGATTCAGAGCACAATGACATCAGTGGGTGCTTTTTCACTGGCTTGAAGGATCCGGCCTGGATAGTGCTGGAGTGAGAAACTTTGGCAGTCATTTCACTGTTTCTTTATGTTTTCAAGGATCTTTTCTGACTGGCATCAGATTGGGACTTGCTGACCCAGGGGGGAGGTGGCAGAGAGAGAGGCAGAGCCGAGCCGGGCAGCAGACAATAGAGCCTTCCTTCCCTTGAGCGGTAATAGACCATGCTGGTGTAAGGGAAACTGTTCCTGCAGGTACTGCCTTTTGATTAGATAGCTGAGAGTCGTAAAAAACCTCCTGTCATGAGGGTGAGCCTATGAGACAGCCCTGCCCAACTGCAGTTTTGGATAACTTAATTTTACCTGCTCAACTTGCCTCCTCATAGAGTGGAATATTCTGCTCTATTTTGACTAAATTATTAAAGACTGATGAGGTTTCCAACCTAGAAGTGACTACATTTCAGTGATGGATGAGTTGATTCTTGTGTGGATATAGTAATCAAAGCATTTTTCAGCATCTTCGGCATGAAAGGCACAATATAAATCTGAAATATTATTTTGTGTCATGCAGCTGCTCAAATCTGAAATACACATTATGTCTTGGTAATATAGACAGTGTTTAAGACTGTTAAATTAAACTATTAAAGCCTATAGAAAAAACAGAGATGACAGAGTGCAAATTAAATCTGAATTATCGTTAAATTGCTGTGCCAGTAGTTTTCAAACACATGCATAGTGACCTGGAAGAGAGCAGGGGGAGTGGAATGACATTCACACCTCCTAATTGGAGTCATTATCCATTCTTTGTTATCGTGCTGCNGGTGGACCACAGGGGATGTTTTTAATGTCCTGCCATCTCTCTGATTTAAAGCCAGGACACGGCCAGGCAGTCACTTTGACAGATAGGTACTTTTTAAAGGCAATATATGCCTGCAGGCTGTTTTCTGTGCATGGTGACTGAGGCGGGGGGTTGGGAGAAGAGGGGGGGCACGATGCATGGCTGGGTTGTGCTCCTGAAAAATGTTGGTGTCCCAAGGACATGTCGGTCTTTCCTCCCCTCTTCTCTTCCCTGCCAACACTACAGGCTCACTGAGGGCCTCGGTAGACCAGAGGTTTGTAATAAAAGGTATGGCCTTCCTGGAATATCAGATGGAAAAGGAGCTTTTAAAGTTATCTAAATTATCTGCCTGCCAAAACATGAATGCATCTGATAGTATGTTCTCAGGTGTTTTGTCTGGTTCATTTCTATCCAGCTGCAAATGATGAAATTTTCAGAACTTCCTTTGGAAGTTTGTCTCTGCCCCATTCTCTAATAAACATTACACAGTGCGTTTTCAAATTAAGATTTTACTTTTGTTTTTCTCAAGTCATTGCTCACAATGGTATCTCTGTGTACCTCAAAAAATCCTTTTCCATCCTTAATCTTTACAAGCTTCCAGGCATGCGGATATCTGTTTATTGTGAGTCAACCTGATGCCAATCCATCAGTTTGCTTCTTGAAGGACTTTATGACAGCAGAATGTGATTAATTTTCAAAGCAGATGCAGCCTTTAATCTGCAGAAAAGGCAACGAACTTTCCCCCTCTCCTTTGCTGATTGAATCGGGAAATAAATGAATGATACCTGACTCAAATGTGTTTCTAAACTAGTTTTCATTAAATATAATCGGTCAGTGCTGATCATCAGAAGTGTCTTGAAGATTGGCCTACGTATGTACATGGTACTAAAGTCAGAATGAGCTTAGTGATCGATATTCATTCAACATCTTAATCTGCTCAACAGTATTAAATAGATTGCCCCAATGTCCCTGCAAAGCAGAGAAATAATGTAACTCTTGAGCAGGAATAATAAAGTAGAGAGGATAAATGTGGTGTCCATTGCCAAGCAGCTCTTGACTTGTATCTTTGTGCCCATCATCCAGCTGTTTGTTGTCATCAACCAATGCAGTTAAAGGTGTGGAAAACTCCCAGGGATGGCTGAGAAAATCCAAGATTGACAAAATTGAAGGAAACATCTCAATGTGGCTTCCCCTGTATGTACTACTGTATTCCCAGATCTCTCAACTGCTTGTCTCCAGTGGCTAAGTTGGGACTAATCCCAAGCGCACACACAACCTTAGTTCTGAGTATAATTTTGTTTTGGGGGTTTTTTTGGTTTATTAGTTGTTGGACTCCTCTTCAGATGGTGGGAACTGATCTCTATCCTTAAGTCCATTCCTTGCTTTACTGTTAAAATATATTTCCTGTTTCCAGCATGGGACAGAGCCTCTGTCCATGAGAAGTTAAGCTCAAATATGCAAGTCATTTTACATACTGCTGCACTATAAAAATCATACTAATTTTCTATACATATACAGTTAGCTCAGTAATGGCTAAAGATCTGTGGTCCTCTCTGGACCTACCATAAGAAATCTCTTCAATTTCCCTGCTGCAAAATGAGAGGGTAACTAGCAGCGTATTTAATTTAGTTATTTGAGGCCAAGACTGCTACGGGACATTTCTCTGGCTATGTCTTCTGGGGAGATTTGAATGAATGACCAAGAAGAATCTGAGTCATCCAGTCATGTAAATTAAACCATTTCAATAATATGAGGGCTACTTTTCCTGATCCATAGTAATTGATGAGGCTCATTATATGTTAATATCACTCCTTTTTTTAAATCTTACATGTAATTTGTTACTGTGTTTCAATGTGAAGGTATAATTAAGATTCAGGTGGCAATTTCATTCTAGACTGCTCTCTACAGTTGCTTTAATAAAAATTAGAGCTTGCGATGCTATTTTCTCTGGAGGCATTAAAAAATATTCTTTTTGATACTTCAAATATAAATCCATTCAGCCACTGCTGAGTTTTCTAATAGTGAAAAGATGCAAAGTACTACCACTTCCAGGCAAGCACTGCTTCTCTTCCCCCTTCAGCATGGTTCAGTGCCCATGCTGAAGTTCTTGTGTTCCGTGCAGCAGCCAGGACTCAGTTCCTAAATGCTCACAAACTCTGACTTTCATGTCAGCTGTGCCCAGATCCTCCATCTACACGTTAACGTTAATTACCAGTGCCCATGGTGCTTGTGGTACAGCAGCCAACTACTCCAAGATTGGCATCACCGAGCTGCTGGGGTGGAAATCTGTGTGTGAACCTTCATGAAATTTCATTGATACTTTATTTTATGTATCAGGGGCTTATGTGGGACTTCAAGTGGGCAAAAAGCCTTTGCAGTGAGGGCATGAGAGGCCCATGTGTGTCTGTGCCCTTGTGGTGTGTCACTGCTTTGCGCTGATCCTCTCCTTTACCAACAGGCTGTAGCTGTATGTGGCATTTGATGGCTGCCTACCAGTTGACTACACACGAGTTTATGACAGGGACGCAGCTCCCTGTAGAAAGAAATGCTTTGGAATGTAGCGTATGAAAAGAGCAAACTGAAATGTTTCTGTAGTATCATGTGAGGAAAGACAAATGTGGGTGTACATGAAAACATCCCAGTGAGCCTGCTGACATGGGCAGGGAGAGGGGGAGGTGGGAGTTTCTGTGCTTTTATAAAGAGAGTAAAATAGTCACCACCTGGTAGTGGGAATTTCTGAAGTGGATGGCAAAATCTCATCTCTTTTTTACAGGAAACATTTCTTGGAAGCGACCATTTTGTTTGGAAGCGATATATTTTGTGTAGGCCAACATCAGGTGCTATGTGAACCTGCTTCAGAGGTTTTCTTTGCTGGGTACTTGAGGAGAGTGGGGCTTGTGTGTCTGGAGCACAGACCTTGTGCTGGTGTGAGCTGCAGCTCCCTGGCAGTGGTGGTGCCCGGCAGGGCACACCAGGTCATTCCTCTGATGGAAGGGAGATGTGCATTTTACAGCACTCTCAGCGTGAGTCCCCATGGGCTCCATAGATTGGAACATACAGAAATCGTCCCATCAAAGCCACGGAGCCTCCCTGGGGGTAGAAGATCAGGAGAGAGGCTGCTGGTGGTGGGGGCTGTAGCCACCAGGGTGGGGAGGGAGGTAAAATCCCACCTCTGCCTCAGTGCTGGAGTGGATGAGACACTGTGCTTATCTCGCTGTTTTTCAGTAACATAAGTGCTGGGGGGATTCTGTAAGAGCCAGAGTGACCATCATCCTGCTCTGCAGTGGGAGCACCAAGCAAAATCACCGAGTGGCTTTCTGTCTCAGTTTCCCCCCCTATAAATTGGAGGAGATCTTTCCCAAAGATGATGTAAAGATAATTAAGTTAAAGTGATGCTGTGGTGTGAGGGACCATGTAAGTCCTTCAGAGACAGGGCTTTCTATCTGACAGTTGTTTTAAAGATGTAAAAAGAAATGCAAAAATTTGGCTTCACTTTGGACCATGTGGCAAAGCAGAACGTGTCTTTCAAGAAAGGAATTTATGGCAGTGTTGTAGTTCTGAAGGACTACGAGTGGTGTGGGTCCTATTCTCCCTGGGTGTAACTGCAGCTCCTGCACCAGGCTCTCACAAACATGGGGTTCTGGGGTTGCCTGTCTGTGCAGGTAGCTGCAGTGGGAGTGTGTTGTCTCTGTGCCATGTGTTGTACTTTAATGTGAGTTTTGGAACCGAGCCTGTTTTTAATAAATTGTACCTTTTCCTTAACTGCTTCCTGTCTAAATACCGTGTGTTAACCCAAAAACGAGCAACCATCACAGCAGCTGTCAGTGGAATTTTTGTACGTTCTCAGCAACGACCCTCTGAGGAATTTCCTTGTTAAACAGACGAGCTATCAAAAGCACCTTTTCCTGCCAAAAAGGGCAAAAAGCACAGAAAACTGAGTGAATGTTCAGTGAAATTCTGTTGCAGTTTAATGAGATCAGGCCTTGGAAGGAGATCTCTCCTGACTCGTGCCTGCTGTGAGGAGAGCCAAAATAATACATGAGAATCTTGAGCATAAAACCTTTATCATCTTTGCTTTGACTCTTTCAGGGCATACCAGTAGTTTTGACATATTTCTGATGGATGCTGTTGCTCCTGTAGCTGAGCTGGGTTGGGGGTGTTTGTAGGGCATCATGTACAGTGAGGTCTTGGCTACTAATGGACAAACCCTGATGAGGGAGGCTTGGGAATGTTGTTTCAGCCTTCAGTTGCATTTCAGACTTGATCCTGAGAAGGGAAATTACTGACCTCAACTGTAAGAAAACAAGTGAAGTTTATCACCAGGTCTGTCTGTAAATGAGTAAAATAGACCAAGACTCTCCAACCTGAAAAAGGGATGGACCAAGTGGACATGTGGTGGAGATCCAGCAGATAGGAGAGGGTGTGGAAGCAGGCAAGGAAGAGGGAAAGAGGAAGGATGTATCTTCAGACATCTGGAGGTATTTTGCTTGACATGTTGTTTTATGGTGAATTCCAAAGGAGCATCGGTTCAATATTCCTGTTGGATGGAGAACTGTGAGAAGATCAGGATGAGTGGTGATATGGAGGAATTGACCCAGAAAAGTGATGGGACAAGGTGTGATTGAAGCAGTACGAAGATAGAACCTGGATTTTTGCAAATAAAGAAGGAAAATTATCTGTTTGAAACAGAGGGTGATGTTAAAGAGAAATACTGTGTCTGAGAGGCAGATGAATTGATCACACGAATTAAGACTATTCATTTCAGTGGTAGCACAGAAATGTGCTGTCTGCTTTTATTCTGTCTCAGCCTGGGTTTGGCCATTTTTATTCTGAGTCACTGCTGCCCTTCTGTACAGAATTCAGGTGAAGGGCTCTTTACTGAATCTAAGTCTTTCCATTATCTTATTTCTTCCCTAAGGGAGCAAGATTGATTCCCAATAAAGCAGCTGGTTGATTTTTAAGAGTCTAGGACTTGCCTATTTGTTTGATCTTTTGGTTTTGCGTTTAACTGGTTGCCTGCTCTGTCCCACCTCTAAACGACTTTCACGCAGTCTGTGGGCATGGACTGTAGCTCTGTGTCCAGGCTATCTCACGCTGCAGCACTTCTCCAGGGATTTCCACCACATTTTCAGATATGAAAACTAATGAAAAGTGTTGTTTCCCCTTTTCCTTTCGTAGTTTTGATTTTTATTCAATTTGTCCCTGCCTGTCAGGACTGAATGGCTGGAAAGGAAGGGGAAGTCACTGAAGCTCTTTCTTCACAGACCCTGAGCGTGCTCTGCTCCATTCTCCCCATATGCCCAGGAGTAAATAACCAGTTTTTTCAAATACTTGCATTTTGATTATGCTTGTTTTTTACCCTTGTTGCCTTGACTTCTTCTTCTGGCACTGAGATCCTCTTCTTTGGGGCATTTCCTACTTTAGTGAGTAGGTTTGGCAGTACTGAACATTGAAGTGTGGTCCAGGCCAACAGTGCAATACATGTCTTGATATTTCTTATTTACTTCTGATTAATGATCACACCCTAACCCCAGCCAGTTTCCAAGTTAGAACATTTTTTTCCTCTGTCTCTGACCACTGCAAACTCTTCCTTTTATGTAGAGGAGAAAATACTTTTTCCTCCTGCTATTTAATGCAGTAGCATCAAGGAGGCTGGGTTAGGAAGCTGGCTGGTAACTTTGCGTATTACACACAGGGCAGAATAGGACAAAATCTGTTCTCCAGAGTTACTTTGGTTGTGTAGCACCAGGCCCTTGTTTGTGAATGATGCAAATACTGTGCAGATGAAAAAGTGAACATAGCTGTGTCTGGTATCGAGCATTATTTTTTAATACCTTTCTGAAGATAACTTTGATTCAGCAGGATGTTGGTTATTTGACACATCGTATTGTTCTTGTGGGTAGTACATTTCTACAGGATTCCAGAAGGCTACTGGCACAACCATTAAGGGTGCATATTTTATGAAGTGCTTTTCAACAGATGCAGATAAAACTGGCAATCATTCTCTCGATGGTGTGCTGCCAGTGGCAGTATCCAATATCACATGCTTTAGGGAAGATGTGAGAAGTTGTGTTGTGCCATAAAGGAGTTTCTTCCGACTCACAGCCATCAGAGCTGCCTGGTGCCCTGAAGCATGTTGATATTATGCATACAGGGATGTTAGGAGGGAGATGTTGATTACAGAGCAGAACAGTGATGGAAGCAAAGGTAGCTGGACCAGTATGGCTTAGCGAAGTGTGGAACCAGGGAAGGTCAGGATAAATTGAAATAGTGCAGTGGAAATTCTCAATTTTCATTACATTTATTACTTAACAGTCCATACAGTTTAGTCCTTTCTTTCAACTGGATAAATTAACTAAATCACTTATGCAAGTCTATAGGCAAATATTACAATAATTTTCTCAGAATTAAAATAAGCTTTGCTGATGAGTTCTTGTGGTCTATCATGAAGCACTGAAGACTTGTGAGCATCTAAATTACATAGAACTAGAATGAAAAATAGGTGTACTTTTTTCCGCATTACTTAATTAACCAAACTCTGCTTTCACTTTTAGCTGCTTTTTCGTGTTTGAGTGACTGTGATTTTGCTCTTTTCTCATGTATTTGAGTCAGCAGAGTGATCACTCAGTTTTAATATAATAACCATGTAGGAGATTGGGCTCACTTGACTTCCTGTAATTTCTTAATCTCCACCTATTGAAGAGAGAATAAAGACAGAATTGATACAGACAACTATTGGCTATAACATCTCAACATATAGGATGTCAACATCAGCCTGAAATATCCTTCCTGCAGTGTCAGACCTGAGCATTGCCAGCCCTGACATCAGCTGCCTTGGGAGGCTGAGCCATGTCATTCTAGAAGGTGGTTCCCTGTAACAAAGAGAGAGATTAAATATCCCAAAGAATTCTACTCAGCTATGTAAAACGTTATTAAAATGAACTTCCAAATAAGGTTTGTGTGTTTCTTGCTCTCTGGCTGTGCAATGTCAGGGTGCCAGGCACTGCTGGCTGATTTTGTAGGTGCGGGAGGCACAGACACACTGTGGTGGTGAGACTCCACTCCTGCAGTTTTAAGGAGGCCTTTGTTGGAGAAAGCTGCAGAACTGCAGAAGGTTTAGCCATGGTTGTGTGGGAAAATTTATTTTCATCCAACACTATCTGCAGAGTGAAACTGAGTAGGACTGCAAATTGTGGAGTACATTGGCCCGTGGTGTAACAGGCAATTTCACACTGCTGCTCTCAGACCTTGCTGCCCAGGCAGGCTTGCAGGTACCGCCATTCCACGTCTTGTCTTCTCAGATAGAAATCAACTTGACTTTGTGGGCTTGCATTTTTCTCATGTTTTAAAGCTTCTACAACATCTCCAGTTTCTGAATACAAAATAGTCCCCTGTAGAAAACTCCATCAGCACAGAGACAATACATTGCCTGTTGCCCTCAACATTGAACTCTTTTATTCTGGTCTTCTGAGAACTTTGTCATTCTGAGAATCCACATCAATAAAGCAGCAGTAATGCAGAAGTCAGCCTGTGCTGAAGTGCCTGAATTTGGTGGCTGACCTGTGCTGATGTCTGTGTGTCTCAGCTCAGCTGCCTTCCTTTGCAGATGTAGCTAAATGAGACCTGGCCCAGTCTACACTGTGCTGCAAACAGTTTTGCAGTTACATTAGAGTCTGTAGCACCTGGTGCAAAATTATGCTTAAAAAATTAAAAAGGCAATTTTCAAAAAAGCATATAAAAAGGAAAGAACAGAGAAAGAAGTTAAAAGAACTTACCTAGGTCAGCTGCATGCACATTGTTTCACCATTCAAGGGGGAGAATAGCAGATCTTTCATTAATCAGCAATTCCAAGCTGCTGAATTGCTCTGGGATATCTGATTTATCCAAATATCCTATCTTAAGCTGAAATCAGACTCTTAATGTTGCTTATACACTCTTCTTACAGCTGAAAATCCTGTATGATTTTAACATTTCATCTACTGTCTTTACTCCTTTGAGCAGAAATAATGGAGAGAGGGTAGAGGATAAAGAAAAACACCAATGGGAAGTAGAATCAAATCTGACTGACGAGACATAATGTAGTTAGGCAACAGATGTTAAGCACCTTTAACTGATTCTTTATGTATTCTTCCAAAGGCTCCTCTCCCCCGGCTCTCACAGCCGAGTGATTTGGGGGAGTGTTATGGCAAGTCGGTGCAAATCAGAAGCAAAACATTTGTCCGTAGACTAACAAGGAGCTTTTCAGTTAGACAGTGGTGCTATAAATGCCAGCCTGATCTGATCTATTAGTGCAGTTGAGTCTAACCTCTCTAGCCTTTTAAACATAGAAAAACAACAGCTCTTAAGTGGCTATGAGGTTTCAATTACATTTGCACCCCAGAGGGACACAGCAGTGACCTGGTGCTGATGGATTTATGAGTATGTTATCTGACAGGAAGGTGGGTTTAAAAACAATTACTGCAACACGTGCTTAGTTATAACACTAAACTACTTTCCTTGACTTGGATTATCTCTATTTTTCTCCTGTCATCAGGTTCAGGTAGTTCAGGGGATTCCCACCAATGATACAAAGATTGTTTCCTCACTGATGTTCCAGAAATCAATATGAAAACAGAAGAAATTTTAGATATTAAAAAAGCATGTATCAACATTTGAACTGTTGTGGTTTGATGCTGGTTTAAACACCAAACACACAAAATCTAATTATGTGCATTAGGGGAATATGGACTTACTGCGGAAAATGTAAAACTTCAGGGCAAAACAAGGTCCACACTTAAAACAGTTGCAATATAAAGGAAAGTTTATTACTAACAGAATGAAAAAAAAGAAATTATAAGAAATTAAAGCAAACCTTCAAACACCTTTCTTTCCCAATGCCTCCTCCTTTACCACAAACTTCTCACAAGTGAAAACAAAACAACAACATGTCATTTTGATCAGAGTTGCACCTTTTCTAAGAGTCTTTTTATGCTTATGGAAAAGAGGTTCTTCTACTGTGCCATGGAGTTTTCACAAACCAACAGTCTGCCCAGAGAAAATCTGTTGAAGTAAAAAAGGTATCTCTCCCATGAATCTTTCGCAGTCTTCCCACACGGCCAAGTCATGGGCCACAGGAGAAAATGGGGTTTTAATCTTTTAAGGATGAGTTATCTCAGCCTGAAAGCAAAGGTTCTCTGCTTCAAATCTCTAGCAGCTTCTCACAACTTCTATGTGGCCTGGCGTGGGCCTCTCTATAACAGCTTCTCAGGACTTTTATATGGCCTGGCGTGGGCCTTTCTTTAAAGTCACAGGCTGCACAAGCATTTCCCATCCCCTCAAGTTTTTCCAAATAGATTAAAGTCCTTTCTATGTCATTGCAAGCATTTTTAAGCTCCCACCAAAAGCGCAGCAGCCCTCTTTCCCCGTTGCCATCTCACTGCCATCCCACCGCCATTCCCAGAGGGGAAGGGGTGGTCTCACCCCTTCCCCTCTGTTTCGGACCTTGGGGTCGCCATGTTCAGCTTCCCTCGCTGACTTGAAAGAAAAAGTGTCTTTGTCGGCTGCAGTGTGTGGTGTTTCTTCAGCTTTGGTGAGAGTTGTGCTGGATGCAAGGGTGCCCCGCTGGCCCCGCCCGACCCGTGCGGGCTCTCGGCGGCCTCAGATCATCTCGGCCACAGGGCCTCGGCCACAGGCTGCCTGCAGAGCGGGGACAGCTCTCCCCTGCGCTGGGGAGGGCCGGCCCCGCGCCGCCCCCGCGCCGAGGGGTGGAGGGGGGGCCTGGTCCGGACCCGGGCCCTGGCCTGGGACCCTCTGCCTTTGGCCACCCCTCGGCCCTTGAGGCCAGAAGCAAAGAGAAATCTCCCGTTCTTGCATGGGATATTTATATGCAAAATTGCAAAAGCGCGACTGGCCCAAAAGCCCATCAATCAACTCAGGTTCAACCTATTACAGAACCCCTAGCATGGTGAGAAACCTGCTTCAGAAGTTTCTTTTTTAAAGCTAAGAAGATTATTTTCTCTGACTAGTCTGAGCAGAAGTTATTTCAAACGTAAAAGGACGAGTTAGATTTTGGGGAAGATTTTACATTTAAATCCTTAGAATAAACATTGCCTAACCCACATTATATCATAAAATAGCTTGGTTTACTTAGTTGGACGCCATAGATCATTTTTCTTGAAAGTTATGAATTGCTTTCTTTATTCCTCTGGAGCCTTTTATTCTCTTTTACAGCTAACCATTAACAAGAGAAGAATTAAATATTGATGAGAAATAATGAAAACATTTTAAAGGGGCTGAAAAATACATAATTGTCACGACTCTGAATAGATTAAATAGTAATATTTCATCTTTCTCTAGTATGTCAAAAACCTACATGTGTAGATTCCAGCTCAAAACAACTGTCCTGTGTAATGGTTTTGGTTTTACAGATGTATTCACCATTAGCCAATGTGTGAAGACTACTAAGCAGTTTTTAATTAACTTATGTCAAATATTGCATAGTGGTACATCAACAAGAACTTAGAAGAACAAATCTTCATTCAGCTCAGATCAATACATGTACATAATTCAGTGCACCTGTACAGAAATATCCTGCAAAGACACCTTAACTCTGATCCGTGAGTCTTTGCAGACTGCAGAAGTCTGTTTCAATAATTATTTCAGTAACCAGGATGAATAGAAATATATCCTCAGATGCTTTTGCACATACTAGTAAGATGCTGCTGTCTATCTGTCTGTATTAAATTGGGTGAGTTACCTCTTGCAGAGCTAGGAGCTGAACCAGGTGTTCCAGCCATGTTAGCCCCAGTTCACATCCTCTTTGATCTTGTAATAGCTTGGTAGAAGTGCATGGCTGTGGATTCATCTGCAGGTATCTCTTTCTTCGGCAGACTCTAGTTCTGCCTTTTTAACTCCTCGGAGCCTGCCTACCAAACAATGTCAGTGCGTACCTATGTACTGTGAGTTTGAGTCTTTCCAGCAGCATTATGACTCAGCTATTCCCAGGAAGGATGTGTAGCTGTGCTCCATTCTGCTGTGCCTAAATTGCTGATGACACCTGTAATACACATTTTGAAGTTGGTGTGTATGTATTTGCACCTGGCTTAGGTGCAAATTTGCTTGGATTCCAGGGTAGATCAGCCCTGAAATGTCAGAGGCTCCTCACTTGAGTTGGTGAGACTGCAAACCATGATTGGACTGTCCAGAAGAAGGCAATATGGAAACTTCATCAGCTAGTATTTCTGTGTGCTGGTAAGGACTACCCACTGGGAACAAAAAAGCCCCAATACTATTCACTATGTAACATTTTCGAAAGCACTCCTGCTTTGCAACCCTTTTGTCTTGGCAATTTGCTTTTTTCTCTAGTGGACAACAAGTGCTTGAGTCTGTGATAGTCTCAGCTGGTTCAGGTATGCCTGAGTCACATCACCAAATTTTTTACAGTGGCCTGGGTGCCAATCTCTTAGCCTGAACCAAGTGATAAAGAGGTCACTGGGTGAGTATTTTTTGACGAGAGCTCACATGCAGCACTGCAGCAAGAGGAGATCTTCTCTGAAGAAATCAGATCACCATGACAGACAGTTATGTGAACTTTGTGTGTTGCACAGAAAGAAGCCTGGCATAGCCAGCAAATTTCCTGCATAGCCAAATTTTCCTCTTAGCAGTATCTTGCATCAGTCAGGAACATGATATATCTACTTTCTTAATTTCTCCTTATTCCTATTGCCTTTCAAGTGGTCACTGAGGTACAAGGATGAGAAAATTTAAATGTGCGAATGGTCGATATCAAGTAGTGTTTGCATAACTCACTACCTTGACAGAGCTCTACAGCAGCAGCATTTCCAGTCCATCTTCTCTAGCTGATGTCTGCTTCTTTACAAAACAAACCGGCTTAGGACAAACAGGAGTGTGTAACTTATCCATCCCTGAGCCTCTCCGGCAACAGCCTCTTGCTGCATAAATCAGTGAACTGTTCACCTGATGGGGCAGAGAATATGGAGTCAGGGATTTTCACTTCTCAGTGTGGTTTCTATTTGAAACTTGTGTGATTTCCCTGTTACTGCCAGGTTAGCGGCAATAAAACATTTTACTGAGAATCTTTGGCAAGGAGGGTTTTTATTTTGTGCTTTTTCTGTCTGACAGATGGGTTTTGGTTGAAGTAGGGGTAGAAATTCCCCACAGCAGTTGCAGGGAGAGTTGGCCACATCCACTGGCTTTAATTATAATAATTGTTCTTTGTAATTAGCTGCGTGCCAGAGATGGAGGCACAACATCACATCTCTGCTGACTCTGATTGTTGGGTCCTTTTGTGGATTGCTCTCCCACAACTGGGAAACAGATTGTTTGGGCTGGAATTAGAGAGTTGTAGGTAGGCAGCAGCTGCTCTTGAAATTTTTTCTAATATGCTAGTTAGATGTGTGAGATCAAATTGATTTTGTTCATTTAGCAGCCTATTCAGTGGAGGAGGAAGAACAACGTGAGCCCCTGTAACTGGTGACGCTCTGTTCTGAGAGAGGCTCTGCTTTAGATGACACTCTTAGGTGCACTTGCAACTCTGTAAATGATCAGTTCCTTTTCCCCCGCAAAGGTAGAAAACAGCTCTGCAGGTAGTGAGCGGGCAGAGAAACAGCTCCTGGCAGAGAAACCCTTACCCACTGAATGTCATACCAGCCATGCAGGTGGCATTTGGGTTGACCTGAATTTGTAAGCATCTATTCAGTGAAGGTAGCACTACAGAAATTACACAGGGATTTCCTGCCTTCTGATTTAAACCTGGAGCTGACCTCACTGTCAAGACCCTCACATTTAACATATCAGCCTGTGTATGAAAAGAAGGGCTTTCATCCCATCCGAACTGATGGTGAAGAACCCAGGCTTACACATTTCTTTACCAGGGTCCCCTGCTTTCTGGGTTAGAACGCAGATAGTCTAAAGCTTCACAGTTTTTCCTAAGAGGATTTCCCATCAGTGGGAACAAGGGACTTACTTGGTATCTCTTAAACAGGAGTGATAATCTTCACCAGAACTGTGAATGTTGGAGGTGGGCTACTGCAATAACCCACATAAGTCATGCAGAAATCCATGCTGGGATGATGGGGCTTATACTTCTAAATTTTCCTCTGAAACTTAGTCCTTTACAACATGTGTAGCCAGTCATATCAAGCTGCTGGCATTCCAGCAGTTGGCAGAACTGTAACATTCCCCACAGTGTACAGCACATTTGATCACATCTGCAACAATGCTCTGACTCCCCACAGCCTGCTTCACCTTGAAATCTCAATGCATTTCACAAATCTAAGTAACTAAGATATTTTGGTAAGGTGAGCAGGCAATATAAGCACCACATTATCACAAAGCAAGTTAGTGTTCGCAGAGGCTAAAAGAACTGCCCAGACTGTGTTAGATTCAAATCCAGAGTTTTTGCTGGGCAGTCCTGCCCCTAAACATCAGACCTGGACCAGGTGATCTGCTGATGTGCATGATGAACTTCTCTTGTCAGTGCTCTTGGGCTGAGTAACAGCTTGGACTGAGTAACATGGGTCCTACCATGCTGTGTGCAAATTAATATTTTGTGTTCAGGGTACGGCATCAATACAATATTGAAATGAAGTCCGATTTGTGTCACGCAGCCCTGACAGTGTAGAAACTGCGGTGATGCTGTGGTGAGTGAAAAGGTAACCAACCATGCCGAGCCACGAGATGGATGCTGTCCAGAGACACTCCTATGCAGTATATTATGAAGCCTCAGTGATAAAATTATTAACTCCTAAAAGCAAAACAAAGATATTCCAATTTATCTGGAGAAGAAATGCAGGGTGGCTGCCAACCCTGCACTGTGGGAAGAAATCTATGCTCTTTTTCCTTTTGGCCCCATGCCAAGCCAAGGCTCACACCAGGGATGGATCTAACTTTGCTCTGTTCAGTTTGGCTATGTAGTAGCACAACAATACAGCTTATTTTGGTGCCTAAATCAAAACCTTCAGAGAGAGTGAGAAAATCTACATTTTCCTCCTGCATCAATTGCATCGCATGACTTCATCTTATGATATTGTATTACATTATTAAAGCTAAACTTCAAGGGAGCAGGTGGCCCACTGATGCTATTTCACCTCCCAAGCTGGTTGGCGAATCTGTCATCTTAACATTAAGTGAGAATAAATATTGGGGGTTGCAGTCAAGGGCTTTTTTCAAAAGCAGGGAGTTACTAATGGTAATGGCTATTAGTGTTAAATGTTGCTTTTTTGCAAAGTAGTTGACTGTGGTTTGTACTAATTAGTGTAGAATGGAAAAGGAGACAGCATTTTCTCTGAAGCCATTCAATTCCCAAATCATTTTTAGGAGAGTTGGGATTATCTCTTCTCTAAATTCTAAGTGGTGTGTCCATGTTGAGGCTTCAAGGGTTATTTTTGCAGGCTTGACTGTAGGAGAAGGCATGGATCAGAGCAGGAAACCCTTACTTGTTGCCTGTCCACATTCTGCATAGTTTAATCATCTCCAAGTTGAAAAGAGAAATTTAAGTAGAAAGAAAACCCATATCCAGTGTTCTCAGTATTCAAGGAAAAACCCCAGAAAAACACAAACAACACAAGGGAAAGAATCCGCATCTCAATCTCATTGTTGCATTAAAGGAGATGTACTGAATTTGCAGAATGGCTGCATCAAGTTCTGAATAATGAATGAAAGGGAAAAATTGCTTCCCTGTGCACAGAGAGAATGCAAACAGCTGTGCTGTTTGCTGTGTGCTGCTTGCACAGATACATTGGCATCGCTCAGGACCCATGAAGTAGAGTGTAGCAAATCCAGAGTTCCCAAGTTTTCCCTCCTGCTCTGGCTCAGTCCTTAAGAAAGTTTAAAATTCCTTTTATTGCTTGTAATCAATTTTTGTTGCTTATCTCTTCTCCTCTATTGGCAACTGGCCAGTTAAAGGGAGGGAAAAAATGAGAAACAAAGAGGCCAAATAAGGAAACACAAGTCTAAATACTTTATAGCAAAGGCTTCCCTCTTTTGAACTTAACCTTCTCTTTTTCAATGCTGTTGTTTATTTACTGTAGATGAGAGATCAGGATTAGTGGGCTTGACAAAAGTCACTACCTCGATTAGTTAATCTAGAGAACAAGTCTTATCAAGAGTGGCTGAGAAAACTCAGGCTCTTTAGCCTGGATAAAAGGAGGCTTGGAGGGGGGACCTTACCGCTCTCTATTTACTACCTGAAAGGATGTTGTAGTAAGGTAAGGGTTGGTCTCTTCTCCTAAGCTGCAAGTGATAGGACAAGAGGCAACAGCCTGAAGTTGTGCCAGGGGAGGTTTAGATTGGATATTGGGAAAAATTTCTTCACTGGAGGAGTTGTCAAGCACAGGAGCAGCCTGCCCAGGAAAGTGGTTGAGTCATCATTCCTAGAGGTGTTTAAAAGAGCTGTAGGTGTGGCACTTGGGGACATGGTTTAATGGTGTTCTTGACTGTGCTGGATTAATTGTTGGACTTGATGATCTTGGAGGTCTTTTCCAATCTAAATGATTCCATGATTCTGTAATTTGTTATGACAATTCAGAATCTGTTCGAAGTAAGGTTGGTGCATCAATGCATTGCAGGTCAGACCTCCAATTTTTTTTGTCTTGATAGTTTCCTGTTCATTAAATGAGACCTGGGCTGAGTTATGTGGCATCTTTGTGGTGGTGTTGAGTAAGGTTTAGGACCAGCAGAACATCAGTCTATTTCAGAAGGTTGTCCGAACTCAGGTCTTTGGAAGAGAAGGGGAAAGAACACAAACCCACTACTTAGCTTTTCTTTGAATAAAATAAGCTTTTAGTTTTTTTTAAAGCAAGCTTTAAATCCTACACTCAAAATTTAAGCAGATGAGTGAATAGCAAAACACAGCTCAGAAAGCTGTCCCTCACTGCCAGGAAAACCTTTTGTCTGAAGTGGCAAAGAAAACACAGACAATTAGTCATTTTTATGCTTTCAAAGCATTGGTTTGATGGTGCCAAACTTTTTCTGACAGATCTCATCTACTTCAGTTATCTGCCACTCCAGTTTAAGAGGTTTCTAGGGCAACTGTCATCTTCATAGTGAACCACCCAGGATTCATAGAATGCTGCTTTTCCTTTAGCACTCCTAGATTTCAGTAGCTTGCTTTTTAAAATCACAGCAAAGTACTATTTTTTATGAGCACAGGCGAATGATTCTTGTTTTGGATTTTTGCAAACCTGGTGGTTAGGAAGGCATCATCTTTCTCCTCTGCCAAATGTGTTCATAGGCAAGGGGTCTTGGCCATGATTATTGTTGTAACTCTCTTGAACTTTGTTGGGAGTAACATTAGTTTCATTGCTATGGAAAACTCTGGAAAAAATGTAATTGTCTGAGCCTGGGAACTGGGCTCATCTGAGGAAAAATAGTGGTGAAGAAGGCGGCAGTGGAAATAAAGAGCTGCGAACTGGGACTACAGAGAGAGGGAGTCTCTGCAGACTGTTCGTGAAATTGCTTCTCTCAACGACCCAGTGCATCTGAGTAAGTTGATACAGGATTATTTGTATTGGTAGTAGCTGGCCCTAAAAGGACAGGAGCTAGTTTCCTGGCTGAAAGAGATGGGAACCTCTGCTCTCTAAGTCGACAGACTGGAGGGAATTCAATGGGATTTTGTGGCTCTGGAATGCTTGTTCAAATATGTTTGTTCTGTGGAACAGGAAAACCATTAACCATGTTACCTGGAAGAAAGAAATAATCTGATTAGTCTGAAATTCTGTTTTTCTGGGGGAAAATGTGTGTACATGTTATGATAATTAACTATGTTTGGCTCTAAAATCAAGTCTCTGTTCTTAAAATACTTTCTTATGAAATGAGATCATTTTATTTTTCCAGGTAAGATGGATGGATAGTGATAAGGAGATGTAAGGGAGCTTCACCACAGCTGGGTGCAGTCCAGACGTGAGGCATGCAGTTCCACTGATGTATTCACAGAGCAGTTCCCCTGTGTGTTAATTCTGTGTTCCAGTGGTGCCTGAGAGCTCTTTGACAGCACTTTTAGGATGGATATTGTGTATCTGAAAAGCATCTAGCATGTTGGTGGCAGCTACTGAGGAAGGAGCATTCTTCAGTGCCCACTGGTATCATTCTTCCTGCACTGTTTAGAGGCAGCAGCCGAACAGCATTGATCATTCAGATCTCAGTTTCCAGGCCAAAGTGGAACAAAGGGGCTTGCTGGCTCAAGAGCTTGCTAAGAATAAATGGGTACCATGCTTTTCACTGGATCTTCTCTATGAGGGGGTAGAGGGGCAAGGAAATACAGTTTGTTATTGAAAATAATTGATAAAGGTGCTTGCTCTTCCAGCTGGAGCCTGTTTGCTAACACCATCCACTCCAGCCACTAATGCTTCCCGCTTCCCTGATGAGTGGCCATGTTCTACTGCTGGCTTGGTGTAAGAATATCATGAATAGGATTTTTTATTTATTAGCTGTGTTAATGTGGCACACAGGAGCTGCATTACGTTGGGCACAGCACAGACACATTTATTTAGACTTGTGTGAAAATTACTAATGAGAGAAGATGGCTGGCCAAACCTCTAGGCGTTCTGACACCTCTAAATATAACAATGACATCCCAACAGTGTTTAAAGTGATGATTCCAGCAGAAACTCAGCCAGCTGCTTCCAGAAACTCCTACAGAATAACATTAGCCTTCTCTAAGTACTCTAAAGAACAGAAAAGTCCGCAAATATTAGGAGATGGTCTTTACCCTGAAGTGTTTACAATCCAGAGCCTCCATCCTTCAAAGAAGTGTCTAGTTACTTGATGCATCCAGTGAGAAGATGTTGTTACTTGCCTTCTTTAAAATTATTCATGGCTCTGGATGGTCAAAACAAAAAGCAAAGGGGAGAATTAAGGAGAACTCTTATTTGCTTGAAACGAAAGAAAAAATGGAGACTTAGAGCTTAAAGGACTTGCCTGAGGCCACAGAGAAAGTCAGTGGCAGAGCCCAGAATAGAAGCCAGATGTTTCAAGTCTGTAGCAATATGACTTAACAAGAATTAAACAAAGGAATGTTTTCCTTCTGAAAAGTCTGTTTTCATCTCCCTTTAGAATTAATTATTTTAATTATTTAATTTTATTTATCCAAAGAGTGTTGAGGGGAGTTTCAAATAAAAGTAATACACTGAGGAGTCTGAGCTTTGAGACATTTGCTATGGTTCTGACTTACCATGAGCAAGAAGAGCTGCTCTGATGCTAATTCTTAGGTAGGAACCTCAAAGATTGCAAGAGTCTATAAATATTTGCTTTATTTGCAGTGAGGAGTACAGGAAGTTCTGAGTTAGCCTAATTTAGGCTTCAATATAGGCTATTTATGTACTACCTCCTGGGACCACCTCTGATTACTGAAAGAATGACCTTACTGGAAACCAACAAGCAGGTCTGCAGTTAATTATAAAGGGTTCAGAGCTTGCTGTAGAACCCTAACAATGGCATTTTTGTGGATGATGTTATGTGTTTTTGTTTAACCGTTCAAATCGCGAGAGCTAAACCAGATGGCACACACTTTCCTGCTGAGAACACCTAGAGAAAGACACTGATAATAACTGAGGGAGGCCCAGCCTAACAGGTCAGGAGAAATGGCAAAGCTCAGGCTGTCTAGCCTCACTAATTACCATCTGAAAGCAATAATGAACTGGTCAGTGGGGTCAGGAACAGGTGATGCTGTGTGGAGAGGGAGAAAGGGGGGTTTGTTTGTCTTCTGCATTTGGAAGAAGTGGTTTAGACATTGTTGCCTCTTTTTAAATTTTACAGTAACAGCAGTGACTTAATTAATCTAAATGTGGCTTTTGGAGAAAATCTTCTTTAGGACTTTTCCTAAATAATTTCCTGAAAGAAAAAAACCAAACAAACCAAAACATCTCTCAGTACAGTTTAGGATAATGTCTGAAGAGAGAAATGTAAAAAAGTGACTTATGGGGCAGCAAGTTTGTACATGGAATGATGCTCCTCTGGGGCATCATAGAAAATGATTATACCAGATTTTGTTCATCAAGGCAAAGTAAGCTAAATCAGATACAAGGCAAAGCCCTTAGGAGAAGGAGGAACATATTCAATTTAGTGAGGCAACTGTGATAGTAATTAAAACCCAGATGGAAACCTTTGAATGTGTCTGGCGTCTGTGTATCCGCTGTGTTTTTTCTGTTAACTTGACATTATAAAAGGAGTACCCAAAGAATAAAGAGATGGTGTTTGAAATTTCATCGGTAAAGCACTGTCCGAAATTTGATTTATTGTAAACAATCTGCAAAAATTGCTTTGGATATATATGATACAGGCAGGGAGTTTTCTCAAGTGGTAATTCACAAAGAGAGAAATTGTACATTATTTCTAGATTTGTCTTTGCTGAAATGCCGTCAGGATTAATTACACCATTTGCCAGCTCTACTGTGAACCTCTTGTACTTCGGACATATGGATAGAATTTTAGTCTGCTGTTATATATTCTCTCTGAAGCAGAGTGCTATGCTGGTTACTTTATAAGCAGATACACTGCAAGATTTCAGTGAAAAACCCTATACAGTTAAAAAAATGTAAAAATCAGGAATTAAGAAGGGAATCATTGTTGTACTTTTTTTCCTATAATACACAAGCCAAGAGCAAAGGATGGTACTGTATGGAAACACTGTTAAAGGGTTAGCAAAACATGAGGAGTGATTTGCTATTCCTGCTCAATGGAGGGCTGGGGGCGGCTGTAACTCTGCGGGGCTGTTGCACGCACTGGGAGCCTCGAGTGTCTCCTGCCTTGTGTTTGAGTCATTACTTTATCTGGAGCAGACAGACTGCTTGCCGTCCCAAATCCTCCAGCATATGCACTGCTTGATGCCTAGTACAGGCATGTATGTGGTGCTGAGATTTACTACTGGCCCTTGAGTAACTGGAGAGCTGTAGCCCCTGCCCAAGTCTGCCTGGTTTGACAGGCCAGGCTCAGCATCACGGGCTGGCTTTAAGAGCATGGAGGAAGAACCTGGTGTTTGGTGCAAGGTAAAGATACACAAAAATAAAGAGGGGAGAGGGGAGATGCTCCTCTTCAGGTGTGTTTAATCACTTTTCTCCATGTCATCCGTAAACACATATTTAGGGACTTTTGAAGCAGTCTGTTACTCCCTAGACGGTTTATTGGCATGCTGTGATGTTACAGTTCCGGGCAGAGCTGTAGTTAAGCATGTATAATTAGTGGCAATATTAATGGTCTTTAACAATACTAACTCCAGGCAGTGGTGTTTTTCCTTAGTTTTCATTACCTTTATGCTGATAATGGCTTACATCCTTTGTACTAAATCCATGTTGCCAAAATCCTTCTGGTGGTTTTCACTTTAAAAAGTATCTACATGCAAGCATATTCCCCCCACGTATACTGTCAGTCTTCATCATCTTTTTTTTTTGTTTGTTTGTTTTTTTGTACAGAAGTACACTGGGCCTCTTTTGCAGTCTATATTCTGAAATAACAACAAAAAATCCCATTTCTTAAAAATACAAGGCTTTCTTTTAATGGAGAATTTTTGAAGAGCTCTGCTTTTAATCCACCTGCTCTGTGGCTTCTGAACTCCCTGCAAGTGGTTCACTGCTCACTGATGAGAGACCAAAACCCTGAGTCCCACGACTCATGAATTTGAGACAGATTAAATTTTCAGATCTAATTTTATTTTAAACTTTATTTTACCTCCACATTTAATATTACAGGGCATCACAAGTGACTGTCTATGGAAGGTGTTTTTTTTACCTAAGTCAGGAGAGCACCTATTACCTTGGCAGTGGAGTTGCAGCATTCATGGGCTCTGTGATCTATCCTCTGGAAATGGATGAGAGACTTGCAAGTTGATAAAAGACTTGAGTGTAGTGCAAAAGAGGAGCCTATTCCTGATCACCTTTTAAATCAGCTCTTCACTTTTCATCCTCTGACTTTGTTTAGACAAACTAATTGTAATTAAAAAAAAAAAAGAAAAGAAAAATGACCCTTTTTTATTCCCTATGACCAATATCTCATAGAGTTTATAAGACCACAGGTTATATTTATGGGTCTTATACCTCCAAAGCGGGTCTGTGATGCTTTTGTCTGCAGTATCATTGCCACCATGGGACTGAGGTCTGAATCTTACATCAGTGTACATAGAAGGAGGGTTGAGAGATTTATAATGGGAAAATGCTGACAGGTCCATAATTTACTGCAAGGCTAACGGCAGCACTGTAGCTTCTGACAGCTCTAAACCCTTGTTCTCTGGGATGGTTTGTTTCTAAAACACTCCATTTGCTAGACCTTCCCCCACCCTCTCTCTGGATGAATGGACCTAGGCTTGTGAATATCTATATTGCTGCATTTTCCTTTGGTATTTTAAGCCTTTCACTTTTAGGACTTCTCATTGTTGAAATTTGTAAGAGATTTCAGGAACTTCACAGCAGAAAGGCTTTTTCATATAATTTGCCTTTTTTCTTGTTGTTCTTTCTTCAGCCTGGAGTATGTTACATATTCATTGTCACACCGGATGCTCCAGCAGCAGCTTTACATTTTCAAGCCCTGGTACTTTACTGTGTCCAAAAAACGGGTAGACACCAAACAATACCTACTTTTTAACTTATTTGAGGAGAATGCTGTGCATCTGCATAATGGTTTCACACAGAAAGTGCTTTATCTTCATGAGTTAGTGAGTCAGTTTAGGGGTATTCTACTGGCAAAAGCTTTCAGAGAAATTATGCATGGTAAATTAATGAAGGCCATCTGAGGTATTATTGTGTGTGAATGCACATGCCATTAGAATCAATGGCTGGCTGAAAAAAGTTAACGGTCATTAAGGGGCTGTTAAAAAGGCCAGTGGACACAGATCTACTCTCTTGCAGGGCTCTGGTTGGGTTAGGTGAAGACAGATTGCTGTTTGCCTCCTGGCCACAGGGCAGCCAGGGCTTTTGCTTTCCTGTCCCCATTTCTCTTGGCTCCTGTCAGTGGCAGATTTATGAGACCCTGCAAGAGACTGTCTTCTGAAGAGGTAGAGAACGTCTGCCAAGCAGGTAAAGACCTCTGCATCACTTTTCCTTAGTTTACAAGTGGTTGGTAACAGAAAGTCCAAGTGGTTGAGCTTGAAATGGCTTAAAACAGTGTCAGTGGTGGTGTGAAATGGAATGCTTTAATGGAGAAGTTGCCAAAGAGAAGGTACTGTTGCTTTTGGATGATGCCACCCTATCTGATGGTGAGTCTTTAAAATATTGCTCACTTGAGTTGGGGGGTATTGGCTCCAATGAGACAGGAGGAAAAGAGCGCTGCAACAGATCTGACCATTATCCAATGGTATGGGAAATGGAGTGCTAAATGCCAACTGGAGATTAGGCAACTGTGTGCCACACCTGGCAATTCAGCCGGGAATTTGTCATACACAGATTGTAAGTGACACAAGCTGTTTTTCCTGGGCACCTGTATTCCCCTGGGCTGTGTCCTTTCCCTTGAGCAATGTGGATTTTTTTTTCCCACATTGTATTTTGAATGCAGTGATTCCGACTGAAATAAAATGCATGGAGAAAATTAATGATTTGATATCTTCTTGCTGCTGCCAAAAGAAATGTAAAAGAGTCTTTGATCTGGTGGCTTTAAAAAAGTGAGCTGGACCAGTTACTGATACTTATTGACCTAAGTAAGTGATAAAGCAACTGTGTCAAAGTTTAATTAGTCTTGATCAAGATAAGTTTTTAAGATTTAGAACTAGTGGCCTTTTGAATAAGTAAGGCTTCTAGTTGTCATTTATGCCACAACATGTCCTTTTATCATTCTCCCTGTGTCTCCAGCAGGAACAGTTTTTATTTTAAAGGAAAAGAGAAATGGTTCATTTGATGGGGATTAGCACAGACAAGCTTCCTAATATTTGAAGGCAATTTCTCTGCCTTACCTTTTTCCCAATTTCATATCCCACAGAGATTACCTCAGACTGCCGTTGTTAGTCACTGTTATTTATATAAAGATATGTAATGCATTTGTGCTTGAGGGGTCGTCTGTAACGAGGTATGCAATTTCAGACTGTAGAGACTGGCAGGAATTACTGTGAAGAATTGCTTTCCAGTGACAGCTTTATCCTGCCTGTAATATGTCATTGCGTGTGACTTTCAATTAATCACGCAATAACAAAATATTGCGTCTGGCGACAGTGGTGTGTCCATTAATATCGAGAGGTAAGACTCAGCTTTATGAACACAAATGCTGTCCCCTGCCCACTCGTGCACTTTAATCAGCAAGTCTCAGCCCAGAAGAAACATTTCTCTCTTCTCTTCTCCCCCATCATCCTCTATTGCGATCTATTAAGCTGCAATCCATAACGTCTCGTGTCTCTGTAATGGTCTGATGGTGTGTGGTGTTAAATGATTGCATGAATTTGACTTTGTCTTGCTCTGCCTTGACCTTGGTGTCTTCAGTGGCTTCCCCTCCCTCGTTTTCAAATCGGGAGTGGGGAGTTGGAAGAGAAGATGGAAGAGTGACAGAATGGAGATATTACACAGGAGGTTTGATGTTGTTCTCTGAGGAGATGGGAGAGACAAGAAGTCAGAGAGGAACCATTACTGGGAGAAGAAAATGCAGTGATTTGCAAATTTGCAGGAGAAAAGGTATTATGCTGTCAAGCATAACTGGCTGCACAGACTGAAGCCTGCCACGTGCAGGACCTCATTGGTAAGCAGAGTGGAAACCTTGCAGTAATTCTTCCTCTTGCTCATTCTCCCATTTATAATACAATTGCTAAGTAATAGATCAATTTAAGTAAAATCCCCAAATCTCATTGTGTTTTACAGCTGTATCTATATCCTGAACGGAAACATAAAGAGGCACCTGGGTGTTCTGTACTTGGGCTACAAAGACATACACCCTGGTCCCAGCCACCAGCTATGAATCCCTGTTACTATATTCAACCAAGTCCAGGCATAGATTCTCACTCCCCTGATAGCCTTAGTCTTTTTTTCAGTTGATTTATTTTGAGTTAGTATTGAGGTTTTACACCCTGTGTGACATAAATAGGAAGTCTGGTAGTAATTAGTGTCAATGCTTTTCTTTTTTTGCTAAGAAACCTAATTTTTAAAAAGTGCTTGGCAGGGCAGTCTCATAAGAAGCTCCTGGGCATCCTCAGTCCTGGTTTACGCCAGAGTATTGTCACGTTACATGCAACAGAGGAAATTAATTGTTGTATCTCTTCCCATGGGTTAATACTGTTTGTGAATTTGTGACACATTTGAGTAGTTGCCTTGAAAAGTGCACACTGAAAGAGGCATTTGGATTTTGACAATGGTGTGTTGGGTGCATTGCAGTACTTTCACTTTTTGTAAATAAAAAGCAAAAGCCTTTGGGATTCTTAGCAATAAAAAGGTTTGTTGCTGCCTGTGTGGTGGGCTGGTGTCTGGGTCAGCCACAGCCTGTCCAGGGAATTACTCCTTTGATAAGAAGGTGGATGGTTCCTCACACTTGGAACTGGAGCTGGATCTATTTTTTTTGTTGAAATTTTTGACTTTTTTAAAGGGCAGGGACTTTCAGTGCAAATGGAAGCTTTTCCAGGAAGATTGACAGCTTTGTTCTGTCAGTTCTGCTTCAGGCTGGTGATTCTACAACCTCTGCTCTAAAGTGCTTCAAAGTCATTTGCATTCCACACATCACCATCAGATTCCTGATGAAAAATTGGAGGTTTAATAATGAAATGCCTTGTTTGGGTTTTCTTCCCTGCTCACGATGGCATTAAAGGCACCTACAAAGCTCCTGGGCCAACTGCCAGGTCATCATTCCAAGTGTCACCTGGTTTTATTTGGTGATAGGAACTGAGAAAAAGCCCAGATTTGGGGCCCTAAGGGCATTCAGTTTATTTTTCCTTGGTTAAAACCAACCAAAANTAATAGTCTGGAGCATTAAAGTGATATTTTTTTTTAATTTCTTATTAATTTTTTATTGTATCATGCTAATTTCCAAAGAGTGATTGAAAGCCCAGCTGATCCAACGAATGACCCTATCTGCCATGTTTCTTGAAGGAACTTCTTTCCTTTATAACATTATGCAAAAAGGTCACATTTCCACAAAGCAGGAATCTGTTTCAGTCACCTCCTGAATTCATTATCATCCTTTTTACTTTTTAACATGAGGCACATGATATACAGGCACCCCAGGTGGACATGTTTAAATTAATCTAGTAATAATTGATTCAGAAGAGANGGTGCATTGCAGTACTTTCACTTTTTGTAAATAAAAAGCAAAAGCCTTTGGGATTCTTAGCAATAAAAAGGTTTGTAGCTCCTTGGGGAATTCTTCATGCTCTGGCTTGCTGAACCTCCCCATTGTCTCTGAATTATCAGCCAGACAATAAAATAATAGTTAATCAAGAGTTTATGTCAAACATGTTTATTCTGGAGCAAATGCAGTATTATACCAGCACCATACAAAATTCTTACTCCCTCTGGGCAGTGTGACTTCTGCCAGTTAGCAAGAGTATTGGTTTTGGTTCTTTAATTAAGTCTAACCCCATCTCCCCTGCTGTATGAGCAGTGGATCTGACAAGATGCTGAACTTGCTAAACTATATAAAATGAAAGCACCTGCCCTCCCATGAACTCGAGGGCACTCAGTACTGCAGAAAGTGTTCTCCTTGGTGATCCCTGGCAGACACAAACCAGCACAGCTTCATAAAGCCATTTGCTGCCAGGTGTAGGGCCGCATATTTGCATCAGGCTTTTCCATCAGGTGAAGGCTGTCAGTGCATGTGTTAGGATCCAAGCACACACAGGGAGACCTCCAAGAAGGAGGGTTTGTAATCAATTTCTCATTCCCGAATTATTTTTCCAGGGTCCCCACAGTATGGTGTTTGAGTAACAGAATAATTTCTTAGCTATTAAGTGCCTGAAAATCAGCAGTAATTAACTTAGCACAAATTCTTCTCTTCCTCTCCCTCCTCTTTGCTCAAAAAAACAAACAAACCCCCTCTCTCATNTGCATAAAAGCCATAATGAGAGCAAATCCTCCAAGGCCAGACTGAACAGCTAAGCCCCTGAATAACTTACATCTCCTAAACTAATTTGGTTATATATGCAGGATGAAGGTGTGGGGGCTGGAGAACCATGTGATTGGAATTCATTACAAATAATTCATCTTCTCTAGAAAGGCTGGCCTCAGAGTGTATGAAAATTATATCAGCTCCCAAGTGCTTGCTCAGACCCTGCCTCCTGGAAGATGATGACAAGGTTTCTGTCTGAGGGATTGTTTGGGTATTTTAGAGCATTTCTGAGGCAAAGAGCTGACACCCAAGGGCTGGGGTGTCCTCTGGCAGGCTGGTGGGAAAATATTCAAATACCCAGTTTTGGCTGGACATCTGACTGTCAAAAACATAAGTGTCGAGGAGGATCCCAGCTTTCAATCTCAGATATTTTTCCCTTCTGTTCCAGAATGGAATTTCTTAGCTAAGTTGTAGATCACTGGATTTGCATTAAATCCTGGATCACCCTGATATCTTTGGGAATTTAGGGAGTCCCCTTACAGGATGGGGACTTTGTACTGTTTAGTTAAAGTAAATCTTCA